>CAIGQZ010002445.1:10899459-10913497 GCA_903798205.1 Danio tinwini
CTCGGGTTATATTGCACACACACACGCACACGCACACGCACACACACACACACACACACACACACACACACACACACACACACACACACACACACACACACACACACACACACACACACATATAAAAGCAAGGTTAAACTAAGGTTAGAACTAAGACTAAAACTATTTGTCAAATTTTTTATTCGTTAACTATCATCATATAAATAAGTATAAAAATATAAAAAAAATAAAAATTATAAAAATTATATAAATTATAAAATTTTTAAACTAAATAAAACTAACAAGTCACTGAAAAACCAACCAAAAATAAAATAATATAATAATTGATAATATATATATAAAAAAAATAATATTTCCAAAATTAATAAACATTCTGTGGAGGACAATTTGACTATATGACTACATATGAAAATATAGTTTCTGTATAAATGCAAAATATAAAGGGAACATTTTAACTAGATATGTTTAGTTGCATAAACAGTATGATAATTCATCTGTTTAAAAAACAGTTTAATTTAACATTTACTTTTATTCATTGCATTTGTATGACTTTGGCTTCAGTGCTTGTTTAAACTATTATGTTATTGTTTTATTACTAAGAGGTTTGCACAGTAGTTAATGTAAGCTGTGCAAACACTAAACTCTGCTCAATACTGGGCGCGTCCTGTTAACACTGCTAAACTAGAATTACCAAAGCTAAAACTAAATATATAGAAAATAAACAGAAGTGCGTTCACAAACAAAAACTTTAATGAAACTAACTAAAACCAAACAGAAATGTACAGCAAATTAAAAAATAGTTTAAAACCACAAAGCTATAATAACCTTGCAACATACACTGTAAAAAATGCAGGGTTCCAATGCAATTGATTTGTGTTGGGACAACATGAAGGAATAAAGTTAACTTACTAGTTTTTACAAATTCAAGTGGGTTGAACATAAAGCAATTATGTTAATAAAATTAATAAGTAAACTCGAGAATTGTGTTGTCTCAGCTTGTTTTAAATAGGTAGTTTGAACGAACAGCACACATCCATTTCTGAGTATAGTAGTACATTCTGATATTTTTGCAGCGTAAAAAGTGGTTAGTTCCTTTACTTTAAAAAAGTGAGTAAACCCGTTGTTTTAAAATCATCAAATTGACTTTACTATAAAAAGTGAGTAAATCCATTGTAACTAGGAACAATTAAATTGACTTGAATATTTTTTTTTATAATTATGCACATAATTCATTTACATAATTTATTTTATGGCAATGGGTCAATACTCACTTATTTTAAGTAAAGCAAACTAACCGCTTTTTGCAGTGTGCATGTATTTATGTGTGTAAGTGTGTGTTTTTACCTGAGGCCTGAACTTCTGTGACGTACTGCAGTAGTTCCTGTCCCTGGTGTATGACGTGGAAGGTGAGATTGTTCATGGTGAGAGCTTTATCAGCATGATGCTGTAGTCTCTGCTCAGCGAGCGTCAGATCTTCAGTGTCAAACTCGTTCATCTGCTGAGACAGCTCCTCATTCCACGACTCCAGGTCTGAAATCACCTACACAAAAAAACACACACAAATCAGGCATGGGGAATGTACGAGTGACCATACAGTATGCATTTGGATATTGTTAGTCTGAAAATGTCTGGATTATGTAGTTATTAAAATATATTCACTCATTTATGCCACAGCAGAATGAACCGCCAACTTATCCAGCATATGTTTACGCAGAGCATGCCTTTCCAGCTGCAACCCATCACTGGGAAACACCCATACACTCTTATTCACACACATACACTATGGCCAATTTAGCTTATTCAATTCACCTATGGAGCATGTCTTTGGACTGTGGGGGAAACCAGACCACCCATTGGAAACCCACGCAAACACGAGGAGAACATGCAAACTCCACACAGAAATGCCAACCTGCCACCGTGTTGCCATAGTTATATATAGTTATATTAATATACAGTACTGTGCAAAAGTCTTAGGCCACAAAGTCGGTTATTTCTATATTTTTCTGTAGCATGTCAGTTTGAAATATCAGTTTACATTTCCAAACATTATTTTTGTCATTAATTGTAATTATACAGTGAGACTACTGTCTGCACAAAGAGTCTGACAACAGCCAGTGCTCCACGCAGAAATCTGATCTGATCTTCATCCAGTCTGTCTGGAATAACATGAATAAATACATGCCTAAATACAAAAGAACTTTGACAACATCTCTAAAATGCTTAAAAAAAACTACCTGCAAAGCTACAGTCATGTTCAAAGCTTTAGGCACTTGGGTAAAAATGCTGTAATATGAGGATGCTTTCAAAAATAATGCATATATTCATTTTGTTCATTAATTAACTTATATTATCTAAATCAAATCAACATTTGATACTTTTATTACTGTTTACACTTTCCTGTATAATCTACAGTTACTTACTGGCAGCAGTTCGCCAAATTACACCAAATTACAGCAAAAGTACTGTATTTACATGTACAGCACCATTTATCTTGCTGTATATGTATTTACAGTATTGTATATACTTACTGTAAAATATACAGTGATTCTCCCAATGCAACTTTAAAATACAGTAACATATTCATAACTGCCCATAATGCATAAATAAATTTTATTTTTTTATTAATTTATATTAACTAAAACAAATCAACATTTGGTTCGCGTTTAAAACCCTTGGTGCACTTGCCCATAGTTTTTCAGGTAGTTTTGCAGGTAGGTTTTTTGTAAGCATCTTAGAGATCTAGCCAAAGCACCAAAGTTAAAATTATAGTTTAAAAATGTGTATTTATAGTTTAAAAATGTGTAAAAAAAATATTTCGCTTACCAGCACTTGGGAAATATTTGAACAAGAATTCCAATTTCCACATGAGGAGTTTGTCTTCAACTGCATATATACACCATGCACTTCATTCAGAAATAACAGTTTGTTGGCAAAAGCCTCTAAACGCCACTTGCCTTTGACAGCAAAAGCCACTATGTCCCGGGAACCAATCAGAAGGCGTAAATCAAATCATATGTTTTCAATTCATAAAGTTTTTTTTTTCGCAGCAACGCTACTTTGAATGAGTCTGATTTACTTTACATTAAACGGCAACTGCGTTTCACGAAATAGGAAGTTAAGATGCCGTCTTTTATCCCACGTGGATGCTATGAGGATATACAAGAAACCAAGACCTTCAGAATAAAGAGAATAAATAAATAAATAACAGTTACTAAAATTGTCTGAAAGACATCCCCTTTTTGCCCAGTAGGCCTACCTTGTGTTTTATATGCTAATATAAGCAATTTTTTAAAAGATAAATATAATGTATAAAACTATATATTATTTTACTTCATATCACCGATACGCCTGATAAGCTTTTCATATTAATGGACAATGCACAGATATTGATGTTTCTCAATGTTTTTACACTACATTATTTGAATCTACCAAGCAATGTTTGCAGTGTTTACAATGTTTACACTGCTGTACTTACATTAAATCTAATTCCCAAATATCAGAAATGACAACAGATTGTTAAGATTTAATTAATGTCAGTTTTAATGTTATTGATTAATGCACTCACTTGACAGACTTCATCAATTTTCCTTCTGCTTTTCCTTGGCTTATCACAGCAGAATGAACAGCCACTTACTTGACAGATTTATCTATTTTTAATTTTAGGTGGTTTGTGTAATGTGTTTTATATTTGATAAAATAATTTATAATTGCATCTTTAGTGATTTTCAACTAATTACACTGTCTTGAATCTAGAGGTTTTTGCAAAAAAAAGCAGAAGTGGATTTAGCTGGTTTTGATGCAAAAGAAAATTTATCTTAAAAACCAAAGAATTGTCTGAAGTGACATTTTGGAAAAAAGGTATTTTATTTACTAGCTAATAACCTTATCATTACATATAAAATGTAATGATAAATCTAATCTGAACCTAGGAGCCTGATAGAAAATGCACATTTACATCACCTTTATTTTTCTTTCAACAACTCTTAATTATCTCACTATATAGTTATTTATACATTATATAGAGTTGGATTTTCAATATCAAAAGTCGACAGAGCAGACATCAACATCCCATAATGCAATTCACTACCGTAAATAAATGGGAAATATTTGTGAATCACAAAATAAAAACTGTTAATTGACAGATACTTTTTACAGTGTACAACTAACACAATAATTCAAAGTACCCATAAGCCTGTTATAATTAGGGCCAGGCAGAATCTGTGGACATTTTTTACTATAATCTGCGGATTCAGGTGAAATTACTTTGAAGGTATCGTAACAAAAAACTTAATATATGAAATAAAAATAATATATATTTTTTTACTTTTATTTAATGTTTACAATGCAAATCCAACTAGATCCACTTATTTGGTAAAAGCAAGTCTCTCATATAATATATCTACTAAAAGACAGAAAATATTACTTTAAAAACTGTATTGTAAACAAATCATATGAACATTTTTAATACTACTATAATTATATCACAATAATATTAGGGAAATTAATTTAAAAACAATTAATATAAACGTACACACATTCACACAAGTAAATACATAGACTCAATGATGGGCGAAAAATCAGATTCCGTGTGGGCCTAGTTATAACTTGAATCGGTTGTTATCTGAGAATAACATACCTTAGAATGTCACCACTGACCAATCAGAATCAAGTACTCCAGACACCCATGTCATGAAGTCATGAGACAAACAAATAATTCCACAGTCAAAAGTTAAAAGCACTCACTCTGCGCTGCTGTGTGTTTGAGGATTCCTCCTTCTCTAATAAACCAGAACATTTTCTCCCAGAACTTCTGACTGAAATCCTGATCAGGACAGTTAATGACTGGAAAATAGCTGCTTTCTTCAAAGACTAAATGTGTATTTGGATGTGTGGGAGCAGCGTTCGGGAATAGACACGCCCACCGGTGTACCTTCTGGCACTCTCTTTGACTGACAGTCCCGGTCCGCCCTGCTTTGAGTAACAATATTAACTGTGCCAATACCTCACATCTGATTTAAGCTTTACCTACAGTCGTCATCCATACTAGAAGTTATAAATGAGATTCTTCTTTACTGTCTGTGTTCAATTTTCATGCTGTGTAATCATCAATTTTGACCTGCTCCTCTCTTATTTAGCAGATCCATTAGCATGCTATCAATGGAACGTGACTACCTTCAAAACACGATACTCCTTAATCTGTATTGGATTATGTTACAGAGAGCGATATCACTTTTACTACAAAAGCCAGTTCGTTTTTGTTTGTTCTTGCGGGCTCTGATTACTTCATATAAGGTTTCCTACAAACAAAACAATTCAAAACACTGCCAACAAAGGTCAATTGCAAAGGATGATGGGCTTTCTGCAGGTCATTATAATAATGGCAAACAAAGCAGACGAAGGGGCATCTCATTTTGAGGTCAACGTGAAGTTAGACATGTTTATGTATGGAACAGGATTTTGCAAAGGTAGATTCATTCAGTTAAAGAACACATAATTAGCTCTAATGTGGCGTTATAATTATTTTTCAAATATGTATATACAGAGTGCTGTTTAATAGAGCAAGGGGATTTTCACAGCATTTCCTATAATGTTTTTTCTTCCGAAGAACTTCTTATTTCTTTTAGTTTGGCTGGAATAATTTGTAAACAATTTTATGGTGAATATTATTAGCTCTCTTAATTTAATTAATTAATTTATTTTTGTTTTTGATTGGCAGAACAAACCACAATTGTCCGATGACTTACCTAATTAACAGAACTTGCCTTTTTAACCTAGATAAGCCTTTAAATTGCACTTTAAGCTAAATAGTAAATGTGGCAAACATGTTGAATGGAATGTATGAAATGTTTTTTTTTTTTTGGGGGGGGGGTCTTAAGACTGTTCCTGTTACATAATAATACTGATAAGATAATAACACTACTACCCATAATATTACATAACTTGCTAGGTTGTATTTACAAAAATCATTATATGGACTGCAATAAGTTAAAGCTATAGCCAATGAGATTGACACTGTCATATTAGTTCCGCCTACTACAGAAGGAACCATGTCAGCTACACTGTAAAAAGAATGCAGGTTTTCACGCAATTCCATCATGTTGTCCTAACACAAATCGTTTAAGTTAGCTTAATCGTTTTTACAAATGTAAGTTTATTGAACATAAATCAATTAAAGGGTCACGAAACACCAAAAACTTTTTTTGAGTTGCTGACAGTCATATATGTGTCCCACGCTGCTATAAACACTATTAGGACACATATATTACACTAAACAGTGAAAATTGGTTGTTTTTGCGTTATTTCAAGCAAATTCGTTCTTCCGGTTCTAAACTAATTTTTTAAGCTGCGTCACGGCCATTAGATCCTTGCGTGTAATCCAGCGTGGAGAGTGGATGTCTGTACCCGCGAGGACATAGTGACGTCTTTGAGTGTGCGGCATTAATTCATGAGAAAGACTTAGCTTCGAAGACGTTACCTGTTACAGTGTTCAGACGACAGAGAGACGCCACGTTGTGTTGCCAAAACAAGTGAAAGAACAAGAATTTGGAGACATGGGTCGTCAGTGTTTTGTTTATAAATGAGCTGCAACGAAGATTTTGTTTTTTATTTCCCGCTATGAGAGCGCAGCTGGACTCCCGTGTGGATTACAGTGCACTCGACAGAAATGCGTTTGTAAGTAACATGATTTTACCCGAAATGGTGAAATCCAAATTTGCTGCTCGTCTCCTTTAAAACAAGACACGGCTCCAGTTCGTGTTGATTGTCCTGTCTCTACAGATTTGGTAAGCGATCAGTGGTCTTTGTTTTTTTTATTCAGATGGCAGAGTTAGTTCGTATCGTCAGCAGTTCTCTTTCAGTGTTTAAAGACATACCTTAGTCAAAATTATTTGAACTGTTACTAAGTTTACAGTACGTTAATATCACTACAATATTACAGACTGAAAGATCCGCTGTAAATGCTGCTCTCCGAGTGCAAACATGTAAAGACAGCAATCAAGCTATTACTGTCGTGTAGAATTTTGTGACAGTATAGTCTATACACACACGGCTTTCTGACCTACCAAGTGCATTTAAGTTACCAAGAAATGCGGAGGATTTTTTTTTTCTTCCATATGTTGTGCGGTATCAAATACTCCTTTAAAACTCCACTCTTTCAGCAGTTCCTCGCATTCAATACCTTGTTTGTCATGGGGACATGCAGGAAATGTTCCTGACTGAAAGTGAAAGTGCCAAACTGCAGTTAAAGTCGACAAATTAATAATTTGGCAAATAATTTGATTACTGATGTCCATGTAAACACAGTCACTGTCTTTTTCCCCTGCGTCTGTGTGTTTGTTTTGACTCTGTGAAAATCAGCGCGTGACAAAATGGAAACTCCCATTTTTGCAAAACCTTCCCTCTTTCCCTCCCCCGACACTCCCACCTAAACTGAGCCGGACACACCCACTTTCCTGAATTTTTCCAAACTAGAGGTGTGAAAACACCCTGCTTAGACAAGGGGTTTCGTGGCCCTATACGTCTATACGTATTGGACTCCAACGTCAGACTAACTTTGCTTTGAATTTTGGTTGTATATGCAAATCGGGTCCACGTCAGAACCCAACGTCAGTTTAAGGTCAGACTTCAACGTCAGGATGAATTTTGGCTTCTAAAAAACACTATTGGTTAGGTTTAGGGAAGTGTTTAGGTCAGTGGTTCATTTTGTACAACAAGCCCTGCTTTCTCGTGGAAGCACGTGTATCTGAAACGTATAACAAAACAGACCCTAAGTAACATATTTTAAATTCGCAAAAATATATACAGCGCCCTCTAGTGGATTTGTCACCGGAAACATGCAACTCAATGTACCCGGAGCAATGTATTAAACGTTTTGCTAAAATATAGAATGAGGAACATATTTTCAATCAGCCTGTGCTGCATTTATCACAGTAAAGCATCGTGGAGAGGACTGGAGAGGATCTGCAAAGACGAATAGCAGAGGATCCTCAAATCCATGTGTCAAACACTTGTTGCATCTTTCCAAAAAGACTCATGACTGTATTAGATCAAAAGAGTGCTTGTACTAAATACTGAGCAAAGGGTCTGAATACTTAGGACCATGTCGTATTTCAGGTTTTCTTTTTTAATAAATCTGCAAAAATGTCAACAATTCTGTGTTTTTCTGTCAATATGGGATGCTGTGCGTACATTAATCAGGAAAAAAAAGAACAAATGATTTTAGCAAATGGCTGCAATATAAAAATGAGTGAAAAAAGTAAGTGGGTCTGAATACTTTACATACTGAATATAATACCCACTGTAACTGGCCATTAGCATAGAAATAACCTATTTGGCTTAAAAATGAAGCAATTGCTCATGTTAACCAGTCAAAATTTTAGCCCATGGTTGTATTACAAAACTGAAATAAGTTATTTTATGCTGACTTTAATAGCTTCTATACAGAGCAGCCATGAGTGTGATATTGATTGGATGAAGCAGTCATTTCTCAAACACCCTTTTGACAAAAGCGTGAGTCATTTTCACACAACCTTCCGTGACTCACAGTGCAGGCTGTGAGAAGACGGCTTTATCTTTGCTCAAGGTTTCCACTCTGAATATCAGAATTCAAAGGATTTTGTCTTTTAGCACTTTGTTCCTTTGACCAGATCCAAACGGATTAGAGCGTTAGAAAGGAACACGCATGGTATGATTTCGCCTTCTACCTCACGATAACTTCAGACTCACATAATTATGGAGTGTTGCCAGTTAGATATCAACAATAAATATCTAAAAAGCAAGAATACAATTAAAAAACACTTACTTTAGAATATCAAATACTGTAATGTGTTTATATAATCACGAATCGTCATTAGCGTTATGTAGGCTTATAGGATGTACTGGCTATTTAAATTGATAAATATCACTTCAACAGTGAAGGATCTATTTTTTTCTGAAAATAAAAAGTTCCTAAGCTAACCATCCAAACCGTCAGTGACATGCAATGCTTCTATTTTAAAAACGGTTTCTATTTTCTGTGACGTTGCGGCTGAACAACAGCATAAACTACAATGACAATGATCACTTTAGGTGCTGATTATGTGCTTTATTTAGTGTCAAATGCTACCAACTAGGCTTGGGCAGTATCCAAATTTTAATACTGTCAAACCTCCTCCCTATTTTACCTTGGTATATCGTATTACCGTGCATAAAAAAATAATTGATGTAAGGCTCAGACAGCGTCACCAAACTGTTGGCTTGTGCCTAAACCATTCAGAAACTGAATACCGTATATGCGACCTTAGGTTCGCGGTCACCTGTTTGTTGCACAATTTGCAAATTGTCTTGCTCGTATTAAAGATCTGCGCACTGTCTGTATAAACACACACACATAGACACACAGCACCACGCTCTCTCTCATTCACACACATACACACAGACACACACATACATAGACAGCACCAAGCCAGCGAAGCACAGCATCACGGTCTCTCTCTCTTTCTTATCATCATGCATACAAATTTTGAGGCATTAAATAAATAATATTTAATACTTATATACATATTTTACCTATATAAGTGCATTGTTTTTATGACAATATAACGGTATTTAAACTGATACCGTTGCTATTTTTAGATCCCGCGGTAAACTATATTACCGTATTACCGCCCAAGCCTACTACCAACGTGAGTTTGAATACCATTTTATGTGACATTTATAGCCTTATGTAGTTAGGACTGTGTAAATATATGTTTGACAATGCTGGATATCATGAATACAACCAGAATACTCTACAGCAGGGGTGTCCAAACTCAGTTCTGAAGGGCCGGTGGTTTCCTGCATAGTTTAGCTTCAACTTCCTTCAACCCACGTCCCTGGAAGTTTCTAGTATACCTCGAAAGAGCTTGATCAGCTAGTTCAGGTGTGTTTAATTCGGGTTGGAACTAAAATATGCAGGAGACCGGCCCTCCAGAACCAAGTTTGGCCACCCCTGCTCTACAGTTAGGAAAAAAAATACTTATCTTATATATATATATTATCTTATATATATTAAATTTTTTGTCTTATCTAATGAAAATTCTTATCTTAAATTAGAACAAAGTATGAACATGTAAATGTGGACCATATTATTGTTTCAACAATCCATACGGAAAATTGGGTAAGACTTTAGCTTAGGTCACAATTCACGGTATCAACAAACCATTAACTAACCCTACTAGCTTAATAAACTAAAAACTAGCTGTGTATAGAGTGGAGGACCTATGACGTCACATTGTAGGCTAATCGGCTGCTAGCATAAGAACTAAAATATGCAGGAGACCGGCCCTCCAGAACCAAGTTTGGACAGTTAGGAAAAAAATAAGAGACTACTTGAAAATTCTTAAATTTTTTTGGATTTACTGGTCGTGGGTTCAAGTAAACTCTTAATATTTATTTTTTCTATAAATGTCTGATGACATTTCATCCAAATTTTAAATAGAAATACTGTCATTTAGAGCATTTTTTCAGAAAATATTTTTATTTGCTTTGATTAAAAATCAGGGCTATTCCACAAAACAATGAATTCAGTCAGTGTGAAATCCAAATTTACAATGTTTATTTTGCTAGCGCACAGTGTTATTCTTTAGGTGAACGATTAATCTATGTAAATGAATCCACTAAAAATAAAAAAGTTTGTTGTCAATCAAATACGGCCATTTTCTTCTGTGCTATTATTCATAACCACACCACTCTTACCTTTAGTTTGCTAGGAGGGAATGATGTGCCTCTGCCCCGCCCCCTACTCAATATTCTGTTTCAGTAGGAAGTACATCAACATACTAAAATCCTCCTGGAAGGGGGCAACTTAATTTGTTTATGTTCAATCCACATAAATTTGTTAAAAGTGTTAAGTTAACTTAATTGATTTGTGTTAGGTCAACATGAATGAATTATGTGGAACCCTCCATTTTTTTACAGTGTATTCTATCCGGGGCTCTACTGATAAATTCTATCAAATTTAGACTGCCATTCTAAATGTTTGGATTCTTTGACCTGTTTTTCTAATTGAGTTAATCAGGGGTAGATGTGTCCTTATGTTGTACTGTACCAGTTTATTGTGCAATATGTATTCCTTTATTTATTTTTGGTCATGATTATTTTTATCGTGCTTATTTGATCATGGTGGGTATCTAATGTTGGTTAGTTCTAGTTGGAACTTGTGCATAAAGCAAGCAAAAAAAAAGAAAAAATGCAGACAATGTTTGCTCTTTGTATTGTTCATTCTCTTTTATATCACACCTGTCTGTCTAATAAAGCATATATTAAAATAAAAGTCTGAGAAACTTCAGGTTCATGCATGCTTTAATTATTTAAAAGACTCGTTATCAAGACGATTCATTTAAACCACTATGAGTCGACTCTTTTTTAGATGAATCAATAGTTTTAAAAACTGTCCACTTTCAGATTTAAGCCTTAGCTGGATATTTCACTTCACTTAGAGCTGTGTTACACACTACATGGAAGGTCATTTTCAAAAACCCATAATAGGAGCTCTTTAATACTATTCATGTAATAAGCCAGTTGTTTAAAGCATGGATTGTAAACTAAAGTGTCATTCAGAATTGATCAGCTAGAATCTCTCAGATTTTGGGGGCAGAGGATCTATTTGGAAGTATTTGTACTGAGTGTAAAGATTCACTGTTTACAACAAAATCAATAGGTTGTGATTTGGGATTGACAACTGAGATGTGTGGTGAAGTGTAGACTTACATCAATAGCATCTCGTTCAAAGATCCTGAGCTGGAGGAAAAGTTCGAGTTTAATCTTGCGTTCCTGAAACAACTCCTCCATCTGAGCCTGAACCTCATCCAGCTGCTGCAGGACACTCTCGATGTGAGCCATCGAGCTGTTATGAGGAGTCTTATTGCTGGAGATCGCAGAGTCTCTGGAGTCACAAAAGAGGATACGAGAGAACATATCAGAGATAACATATACAGGAGTTGAAGTCTATTCTTTCTGTAGTTTAATTAGCTTCTGCAGGTCGGTGATGTGTGTGTTTTTAGGATATAGTAGTTGTTGCAGCTCTGGGTTTTCAAATCAGTGAAAATATATCTCTGATATTGATGGGGGAAATCAAAATGAAGGTCTTAATCTTATGTTATTTAATATCAAATTGTCTGCCGATAGTCTAGAATGAAAATTGAAAAATGGTATATTGAAATACTACAGTATACTATTTCCCAGTACTGGGTTGCGGCCAGAAGGGTAAAACTATCTGTTTTTAAAACGATCAGGAAGGTTAAAAAATTTGTTGCGTAAAACAGGCTGGAATAGTTGGCGGATCATTCTGCTGTGGCGACCCCTAATAAATAAAAGACTAAGCCGAAGGAGAATAATTTTAAGAATATACTATACTATACTATACTATACTATACTATACTATACTATACTATACTATACCATATTATACTATACTATACCATGCTATGCTATGCTATGCTATGCTATGCTATGCTATGCTATACTATGCTATGCTATGCTATGCCATGCCATGCCATGCCATGCCATGCTATACTATACTATACTATACTATACTATACTATACTATACTATACTATACTATACTATACTATACTATACTATACTAAATCAAGCTATACTCTACTAGTCAAGTCAAAGTCTGCTTTACTGTCAATTCTGCCGCAGACATACAGTAGAATTATGTTACTCTCAGACACTGGGTGCATACAAATAATAAAAACAGTAATTAACTTACTAATTACTATAGTATTACCATACAATATAATTGATCAACGTTCAATTGCTTGGGTGCCTATATCATTTATTCATTCGTGTACTTTTTGGCTTAGCAAACTCCACACAGAAATGCCAACTGACCCAGCTGAGGTTTGAAACAGTGACCTTCTTGCTGTGAGGCGACTGTGCTACACACTGCATCACTGTGGCGCCCTGCTTGTTATGTAAATTAAATTACAGCAGAGCTTATAGATATTGTTGTTGCCTGTCTAATTAGGGGCCAAGCAGCAATGCTGTGAAGGCACCTATTGCTTCCATTAGTATTCCTCTTATTATTTTTCTTCTTCCGCTTCTTTTTCTTTCACCGGATTTGAATGGCAGCCCATATAACCATAGGCGGAAAAGTTGTATAATTTTGCACAATGATAGAGGGCAGTGTCAACATGAACCACAGCAAACCTGAAGTCTCTAACTTAAACTCTCTAGCGCCACCACTTGTCCAAAGTCTCACTTATGTTTATCGTTATAACTTTTTAACTGAATGGGCTACAGTCCAAATTCTTTTTTCCTCTGAATCCACTCTATGACGTCATTTTCCGTCATGAAAATGTTTTTGCTATTTAGAATTTTTTGCAAAACATATTAGATCGAACTCATCTCAGGCCGTTTATCCGATTTTCACAAAAATTTTATCACATGATATACAGACCATGCTGACCCAAAGTTATGGAATTCAAGTTGATTCGACCAACCATTTTCGTTTAACTTGCGACCAAATCTAACGTAGAGCTTGCAAAAATTGACTTGAAGCAATATCTCCGTAATGTATTAACGTATATATATATAGGGCTGTCAATTGATTAAAAAAATAACTAATTAATCACACTTTTTTGTGTGATTAATCATGATTAATCACAAAAAAACATCCAAAATATAGGCATTGCAAATATAGAAATTGAAAAATTATAATAATAAAGTATTAAACACAAACAACTGTATTCATTGTAAAGTTGTATTGCGAGTTGAGAACATTAATAATAAAGTAGAAACAATTTAGCTTTGTCCTCCTTAACATTTCGTCACCTTGGAATTATAAGGTTCTGTCTGCGTTCTGAATGATTTTGAGATATTGAGCTTCAAAGTTTTTGCATTCCATACCAAACAGTATGTGTGTAACATTAGTTTTTTTTTTTAAATAAAAGGTCTTAAAATGTAAACAACTTATAAAAACATCCCATAATGTAAATAAGTTGTCATTTAATAAGAATATGTCAATAACTCAATTTTGACAAAAATGTCAGATAGAACCTTATAATTCTAAGGT
>CAIGQZ010002445.1:10913597-10927138 GCA_903798205.1 Danio tinwini
GAGAGAGAGAGAGAGAGAGAGAGAGAGAGAGAGAGAGAGAGAGTGAGTAAGAGAGAGAGAACAGTGCACTCCCTTCAGATCATCAACACGCACGATCAAATCAAATTAGCTTAAACTAAATGTTCTAAAGTATGGCTTTATTTCTTAATCTAGGATTCTGACACATCAACGTGAAGCAGACGCTTTACAAAAGTTGCGTGTAGTGTAAAAACATGTCAAACTTAATGATACATTTGAGGGCGCTTGGAGTCAACTTAGAGAGGAATGGGCTGTCTTTGACAGCTTGCGACATCATCTGGCGCTTTCACTGAGTACATTTACATGAAAAACTCAAAAAAACTCACAAAAATGCGAAAAAAATTGTTCTATAGACAGAGTTAAGTTACTGCAATTAATACCACAGACGTCGATGAGATGACGCAGCTGTTACAGTACATGACATGCATATTTGTTTGGGTCAGAATTGTGCTATGACAACAACTGACTGTTATCTTTCTCCAGTGGGCAGTACCTGAGCTGCTGTATGAGATCCTCCCCTTCTTTAATGACGTTGACGGTAACCTGCAGGGTGGTTTGCTGCTGTTGACCAAAGCGCTTGATCAGCTCCTGCACTGCCTCCACTGACTCGGCATAAACATCATCCAACAACTCCTTCTGAAGCTCCTCCAACCACGTCCACAGCTGCAGAGCAATGACATCATCATTAAAAAGATGCATACTTCAAGTACCACTATAGTAATGTATAAGTAATGTAGAAGTATATTTTAAGTATACTTTACATATTACCATCTATATGTTGTTAGCATGCTACTTGAATACCAACTGGGACTAAATTGGCCCATTTTTAGGATATGAAAGTATACTTTTAAGTGCACTATAAATAATACACTTTAGGTGCACCGCTAGTCCACAATGATCTTTTTCAATCGTACTGCAAATTAACTCATGGGTATACTACTAGTAGTATAGTTTTGATAAATACTTTAGTTTTCTGGGGTTATACTGCAAGTATACTAAGCAGAAAGTGCTAAATTTGTTATTGAAAACACTCAGTGCGTCCCAAATCGCATACTTATGCACTATTCTACACCATTTTGAAGTATACATAGTGTAAGGCAAGGCAAGGCAAGTTTATTTATATAGCACATTTCATACACAGTGGCAATTCAAAGTGCTTTATATAAACAGGAATAAAAAGACAAGTTTAAGAAAAAAATAAAAACAGATAATAAAAAACTGATAAAAACAGTTCAAATATGTTAAAACAGGTTGTAAAAGAATGGAAAAGAAGAGAAAAACATAGTAGTGCGATCTGTCGGACGTAGCACAGTGCTTATTCAGTAAAGGCACAGCTAAACAGATGTGTTTTCAGCCTGGATTTGAATGTGCCTAATGTTGGAGCACATCTGATCATTTCTGGAAGCTGATTCCAGCAGCGAGGGGCATAGTAGCTGAAAGCCGATTCACCCTGCTTTGACTGAACTCTTGGAATTTCTAGTTTATATGACCCTAGAGATCTGAGTGTTCTATTAGGTTTGTATTCAGTGAGCATATCTGTAATGTATTGAGGTCCTAGACCATTAAGTGATTTATAGACAAGTAGTAATACTTTAAAATCTATTCTGAATGTAACTGGGAGCCAGTGCAAAGACCTGAGGACAGGTTAGATGTGCTTTGAATTCCTGGTTCTGGTCAGAATCCTGGCCGCAGCGTTCTGGATGAGCTGCAACTGTCTGACTGTCTTTTTGGGAAGGCCGGTGAGGAGGCCATTACAGTAATCCACTCTGCTGCTGATAAAAGCATGAACAAGTTTCTCTAAGGGTGCTTTCACACTAGTGAATCGATTCATTTGTTCCGAAACAGGGATTAAAATGGTTACATTGTTGCTCTTTGTTCTTGGTGCGGTTCACTTTCACACGGCAAAGTTTCTAATTGGACCAAAATAGCTAAAACAAGTCATGTGTGTTTGACACGTGGTGTTTGACAGGGTGTGCGCGACATGTCTGTAGAGCGAGGAGGGATGCGGTGGGGAGGGGTGATGAGAAGGGTGCACGACGTATTTTGAGGACCGGGAGGGAGACCCGAGATTTCCGGGAGATTATCAGTCGTTTGCAGGCATCCAGGAGTCTCTGTGCAATTGCGGGAAACTCTCGTAACTTCCGGGAGACTTGAGATGTCTGGAATGACCTCCCGCCCTACTTATAATTCTCTCTTCATATAGCCGTATGCCTATTACATATTCATAAAAGACTGTGATATAGCCGGGCTCGGATCGTATCGCTTTCTCACTACAATCGATCCGCTCCAGAGTTTGTTTCAATCGAGCCGAAACCACCTCATTCAGGCGGTCTCGGATCGATTGCTTTGGCGCGGATCCGAGCGTGATTGGCCTGTTCACATATGCCAAACGAACCGCGCTAACTGGGCAAACGCGCCAGGTTTCGGAACAAAAGTCTAGGTGTGAAAGCACCCAAAGTCTTCACTGGAAACAAAGCATCTGATTCTTGCAATGTTTTTGAGATGATAGTATGCTGATTTACTAACTGCTTTGACATGACTATTGAAACTCAGATCTGACTCCAGAGTCACACCAAGGTTCTTAACCCTATTTGTTGTTGTTTGACCTTTAGAGCCAAGGTACACATTCACCTTGAGAACCTCATCTCTGTTCCCAAACGCAATGACTTCAGTTTTCTCTTTGTTAAACTGAAGAAAGTTTTGGCTCATCCAGCTGTTCATTTCATCAATGCATTGGCAGAGGGTGTCAACCGGGCTGTAGTCATTAGGCAGTAAGGCTAAGTAGATTTGAGTGTCATCAGCATAGCTGTGGTAGGAGATTTGGTTCTTTCTCATTATTTGGCACAAAGGAAGCATATAAAGGTTGAACAGGAGAGGTGCCAGAATTGAGCCTTGTGGGACTCCACATGTCATGGGTGTCCACCTTGACCTATGGTCACCTATACTGACATAGTAACCTCTCCCTTCAAGATAAGATCTGAACCATTTGAGGACCGTCCAAGACAGCCCAACCCAATTTTCCAACCTATCCAGAAGTATGCTGTGATCGACAGTGTCAAATGCAGCACTGAGATTGAGCAATACAAGCACTGTTAGTTTGCCTGAATCTGTATTTAGGTGGATATCATTGACCATCTTTATAAGAGAGCTCTCTGTACTGTGTAAGTAGTGCGTTCACACTGAAAGCTCTAAAAACAATAAGTGCACTTTAATTACCCGGATGATGCACTTATTTACCAGTTTAATATAAGTCTGGAATGTTGGACATTTCACACACACACCAGCCACTGCTTTGCTCATGTAGCGGAAGGGGCGGAGCTATCAGGCTCTCATGTTGGAATAGAGTGGAGGAACTATGAAGTCACATTGTAGGCTAATCGGCTGCTAGCATAAAACTGGTTCCCTTGATGAAATCCCCATAGGATTTTCCCAAAGGATTTTCGAAGATTGTAAATAATAAGCTCTGTTTTCAAACACTGTTCATTACACTTACACGTTTTGTCCAGCCGGATAATCCTCATACGAAAATAGATATTTTAGCACTTTTGGATTTTAAATGCAAATGTAAGAATTGAAAACCTAACATCAGGCTATCAATGGACTACAGCCTTCGGGGCACTCGTCTGTGACGTCAGTATCACCCTGCTATAGACTTTTAAAGCTTATTTTTTAGAAATATGGTCCATGACAAAGATTTACTCTCTCGGTTTATTATATTATAATCCACGCTATATATTCTAAACAAATACAAATACGCAAAAAAAACACATCTGTATATAGACCTACGTGTCTTTTAGATAGTTTATTTAAATGGGAAATACATTTGTTTTGCTTTACCGTTGATGTAAAAGTTTTAAAACTGTATGTATAAATGTGCCTACATAGTATTATCATAAGACATATTTAAATAAGTGTATCACTCGCGTACATACAGCCCGCTTACCTTGACCGATGCCATTCTACTCTCAAAAACATCTGCTGTCTTGGACCGTAACAATCGAAAATCGAATAGACGGCAGAAATGAGGCATGAGGGACAAGTCTATATGCTTTGCAAGTTCCATCATGGACACAGAGCAACATTCAATATTCTTTTTTGTCATCGAGTACAGTAAAAAAAAGCCGATACAGTCACATATGCTGTACATTTTAAGGAGGAGTGTAAATATTGCAGTTATGACAGAGTTAAATGTGTTCAGATGAAGAAAAAACCTGACGAAAAATGATCACGTTAAAATGACAGATAATATTTATGTATTTTTACACATTTATTCACACGTTTGCATTACTGAGAGCAGGAAGGAGACAGGCTGCACTGGTAAGCAGTATCCCCATAATATTGTTTAATTAAAATAAAGGATTAACAAATGAGTCTGTTTTGACAGTCCTTACAAGTGAAGACATTATCTACACACAATATGTATTCCCAATTAGAAAAACTACACTACAAACTATAAAATACTATTCATGAAAATACTTTACTCACAGACAAATCCAAATGCCAAACACAAGCGGGCTGCATTCCAGACTAGTTCAGCTCGATGACGTATAATGTCTCCGACACCGCCTGTAGTCCCATTTAGCAACTTGATAGCATCTGACTTTGTAAAGAAGCGTAACCGATTTAAAAAATCTAAAGTGTGATGTAACTGGTGTGTTTTATGTTGTAGAATAAAATGTGAAAGTATCTTGAGTTTGTGTTAGCCACAGACTTTATCTAAGTGATTTAACTGAAATCCCATTGAAAAAACCCATTGACTTTGGAACGAGGGAACTGAAACAACTAAAATGCTAACTCGCTTCCAGGTTTTCGCATACAAATTGACGTCATAGTTCCTCCACTCTATACATTAATTATTTTGGATTGTGAAAGCAAAATTCTTCTATGAGAGTGATGAATGTGGTGAATGTGGTTATACTCATGGCAGGTCTTGGTACTTTGGTAATTTATTAAACGGTTTGAATTTCCACTTGGTTAGTGTTACATTTGGGACGACACTAGATACATATACTATGCTTTTAAGTGTGTAAGTGCATAAGTACATAGTGCATAAGTGCATAATGTATAGTGTGCCATTAGGGATGCAGCTAAAGTGCAATATGTAATTTGATCCAAGCAATTATTTAACATATTTTTACTTGGAAACTGTGTATTTTGGTATATATTTGATCATAATTTATTTGTAATAAACTTGTATCACAAATAAATTAATATATATTTAATGGGCTATACTGCAAGTACACTGAGCAAGCTACATTTGTTATTTAAGACAGTGTAAAACATTATGTAAAACATATGCTGGATAAGTTGGCGGTTTGTTCTGCTGTGGCGACCCATGATGAATAAGGGACTAAGCTAAAGCAAAATGAATAAATGAATGATGTATTTAAACTTCACAGGCATATACCAGGGTTTCTGCAGGTTTCTTCAAATCAAATTTAAGACTTTTTAAGACCCATTTAAGACTATTATGAATGAATTTTAGACTTATATAGGGCTAAACACTAAGGGTTTTTTTTTAATGGCCCAGTTACTTCTGTAAATAGTTTTTGTATTAATGGAAGATCATGTAAACAGCTGTTGCAAATTGTATCTCTTTGTAATAAAAAACTTAAATATATATAAAAAAGAAGTTTTGTGATGGATTATAGGTGACAGATTTGGAGAGCTTTACCTGGACATAGGAAAATTAAGATCTGTTTAAAATTATTTAAGACCTACAACTGAATATTCCAGTAAATTTAAGACTTTTTAAGGCCTTAAAATTTAAGACATTTTAAGAATTTTTAAGACCCCGCGGAAACCCTGATATACTTACAGTATACTACTTTAAGTTATTCCAATATAATATAAAACTACACCAACCAATAAAAGTTATGAGTATTAATGTAATTTAATTATAAATGCAATATATTTAGCACAACACTTTTTTCCAGGATACAGTTAGTTAGCGAATTAAGCTAATCATTAGCACATTTTAAATAGGCCTATACTGTCAAATAGGCAGCGTCCGAAATCGCCTACTATTCAGTAGGTACTACATTTGAATTTAAATGTACTACTCGGCCGTCAGAAAAATCCGTCCTATAACAGTATGAATGTAACTTGGATGTACTACATCTTCCATTTTGTCATGAACACGTAACCTATCCACATCAGTAACGTCGCTTAACTTTCATTCATGAATTCTTCCATGGGGCATAATGGGATAGCATGCATCAGATGTGCACATCTCTTGGCGGAAGTAGTAGGTCACCCGGGTACTTGGCTACTCAGCTTGTATACTGTTTTTAGTATACTATACACTAGGGCTGGGCAATAATTTGATATAGATAATTATTACGGTATATATATATTTTTTCCGCTAAAACGATAATGACAGTTCAAAAGTGATAATATTTACGCACTATGCGTAAGGCTGCGCAGGCATTTTGCAGCCTGGCCTTCTGGATGCTGCACACAGTACAAGTGTACAGCTATACAGTGTTAGTTGCACTTGAAGGGGTAAGAAAAAAAAATAAGGTAAACAAGGTCACAGTCACAGACATTGTTGACAAGAAACGTGACAAAACATCAGTAGTCTGAAGCTACTTAGTTTTTTGCAATCCGACACAAAACAGAGCAATGTGTACTGCAAACTGCGCAGACGACTCGTGTCATCAAAAGCAGGCAACACCACAAAACTGTTTCATCTTTTAAAACAACGCCACTCTTATGAAGATGCGAATAAAATTACAGATTACAAAGAAAATTAAGTGTTGGTAAACCAGTGCAACTACCCAGCAGAGCTTAATGTCATCATTTTTGAAAGCTCCCCTCGAAGACAGACGAAAGATATGACAGACAACACAATCTCAATGAACACTTGATGCTTGCTGTAAGCTACAGACTTCATTATTTAGGGCATTTGTTACAACATTGATAGTATCTTCTGTTGTGTTTGGATCTTTTTAATATTAAGATATTTTCTTTGAAATCTGTAATACCACTATTGTCCCTCATCGACGGTAAAAGAACCAGCCTTTATGAAGAACATAATCACTGAGAAGAAATGCTCAAGACATAATCTTTAAAATAATGACATATTAAAAATGCAGCAAATATATGACAGACATTTACAACAGCAGTGGATCATTATTTACATCCTTATTTTCCAGGAGCGGAACACTTTCAACGCAATCTCACGGCAATTCGTAACTTTTTGATTTAGTGGCTAATTCGTACAATCTAATTTGTACAAATTAGCACGATTTGCTCATCACCCAATGACAGTTGGGGTTAGGGCTGAGGTTAGGTGCCATGCCTCCTTTTTAAAATCGTACATTTTTGTACGACCGAACTCGTACGAATTTGTACGAATTAGCCACTAAACTGACAAAACGTAAAATACTTACATTTCCTTGTGAGATCAGGCTGACACTTTATATATTTTTCGTTGAAAATGTATCTTTTTGCAACGAATTTCATTATGTATAATGTGTAACTTAATTCTAGTATTCTTAGGTTACCTCGGAAGAATAAACTCAGTCTGAAGGATGAGAGAACTCGTTGTGTAAATGGTGAGACTCCCCGCATGTCTCGCCGTGATGCGCGATTCATAAAATGAGAGTCTGCATACGGCCTATTCGTGCCAGTCTGTAAGGTCAAATTAAAACACCCACGGATACAACTGAGAAATGCGCATAACAGCCTTTTTATGCGTTTACACTTGATTATGTAATCCGTGGACGTATCTTACAGCGTAAAGCATAACTAAACCTTTTAATGTCCATGCTTAATCAGTCATTGATAATGTCTATCCATTAAAGGGTTATTGACAATCAATCGATCATCAAGTAATTGTTAGCATCCCTAAATAAAATAATAAAGGACATCTCACCCTAAATTCACCATACTCGCCATTAAAAGCCCAGTTCATCCAAAACTGAAAATTCTGTGACCATTAACTCACCTTTTTACTTGTTCCAAACCTGTTTTTTTGTTTGTTTGTTTTTACTTTGAACAATGATATCCAGTAACTTGTAGGGTAATATCTTTGGTTGTTGAAAATTTGAACAGTAAATGCTGAATTAAAATAGTTTTTTATTATTTATATTGTCAGCCAGCTAAAGCATTTCACAAAATGTGTTAAATCAGCTGCACAAAGCCATTGGCACGCTGAAAATCCTTTAAAATTTATAGATATAAAGATTTGACATTTACCATGATAATTATCGAGATCAACCCTGCTGAAAAAAACAGCATATGCTGGTAAGGTATGTTTTAATGCTGGTATGCTGGTCTTGCTGGTTTCAGGGCTAGTATTGCTGGTTTAAATGCTGGTTTTGCTGGTCTTGATGCTGGTCTTGCTGGTTTCAGTGCTGGTCTTGCTGGCCTGAGTGCTGGTCCTGACCAGCGTTGAGAGAAGCAGGACCAGCATTGAGACCAGCAGGACCAGCGTCAAAACCAGCAAAACCAGCATAGAAACCAGCAAGAACAGCATCAAAACATACCTTACCAGCATATGCTGGTTTTTTCAGCAGGAAACTGATGTGAAAAAAATTATAGTGATAGCCAATCTGGCTGCTAGAATACTTAGCATATTTGTTTATTTTCTAAAGTAGACTTTAGTTAAATTAAGCAACAAGTATAGGCCAAAAATAAGGTTTTTCTCTCAGTATACTTAAAGCAAGTGCAATATTAAGTACATTTCTGATAAGTACATAAAAATTCAACTGAAAGTATCCTTAAAAAAAAGACAAGATACTAATAGTAAACCTGAATAAACATCTTTTCATATGAGCAGTCAATCAAAACAGAAGCATTTCTATGCTATGAACCAATAAAAAAAGACTATTCAAACAAATAACATTTAATCCAAATAGAGATTGTCAGATGTACAAATATGACAAGACAATAAAAGCCAGACGGACTTTGGCTGCCACCGAACGGCTGGTGTTGTTATTTCCTGTGAGCGGCCTTCTTCTCTTGTGAGCTCACAGGATTAGCCATCTGCCTGTGTTGGCATGCCGGAAAGTATATCTCCTGAAACAGCAGGCCATGTGTCGTGCTTCCACACCTCCCCATTGTCTTTTTCCACCTCCACCTTTCTTTACCTTTCTCTTTTTTCCAAAACTTCAGCCTTAAACACACTCTCAGAATCAAAGACGACTGCACAAGCCAGCCTGCTAAAGATAGCTAACATTAGGACATATCAAAGAGAGCGTTGTTTGCTCACTTGAAGTATGTTATGAATCATGTACACTGTCTACTCTTTATCATTCATTGCTTGTGGAATATAGATGAACCAAGAAGAAAGTTTTGAATTCACAAATGGTGAAGATTTGGGCTGCGAAAAATGCTAAATGCTAATGCTAACTGTGACATTAATGAAGGATTTAAAAAGATACAGACTAGAATTATTTGCCAGTGTGGTAAGATAACTATATTTGGTACTATTTCTTGAAATAAGAAAACTTACTAAAGCTTTAGTAAAGGCAAAAAGGCCTTAAATAATTTAACTTACAATAATCCATACAGTGTATTTAGTCTATTTGTCCTTAAACTAGACTGTTAGCTGATTTTTAAACAGCTTTTCTTATTTTGTTTGAAAAGATCTTAAGACTAGATTTACCAAATAGGATAATTTTTCCTAATTTAAGAATCATCATTAAATGTTCTGTTCTAAATTCAGCCAAAGCGTTTCACCTTTAAACAAGATTATTGTGTCAGTTGAATCAGGATAACATAATACTTACTGTCCACAATTAATTATTAAAATTAAGATTTATATTAAGTAGTTACAAAGCAAAATAACTTGTTGCTTTTCAAAAAATACTGAAGTCTACTGCAACAAAACATAACAGAATGTATTTGTCACTAAAGAATAAGCCTAAGTTTGACTGAGCATGTTTTAATTGACAAACTTTAGCTATTACAGCAAAAATAAAGTCTTACAAATAAAAGGGTGGTCTTAAATTAAGTCTCTGGTGGTAATTATGCTACATTTGCAGGTAAAATACTTAACTTTAAGCTTTACTTAGGCCCAATTTTAGCCCTTCCCCTTACCCCTCATTTTGCAAGTTCATGAAAAGGGGTAGGGATGTCCCAATTCTCTTTAGCTTGAAGGTGTAGGGCAGGGGTACTCAACCCTATTCCTGGAGATCGACCTTGCTGCAATTTTCAGTTGCAGCCCATATCAAACACACCTGCCTGTAATTATCAAGCGCTCCTCAGGTTCTAATTAATTGATTCCGGTGTGTTTGATCAGGGTTGGAGCTGAAATCTGCAGGAAGGTCGATCGCCAGGAACAGGGTTGGTCACTCATGGTGTAGGGCTAAGGGGAAGAGCTAGATACCCCTTCAAACAGAGATTTTTCAGGACCACACTCGAAAACAAGCGGTAAGAATACATGATATATTTGATTTATATTTATAAGATAAATAACAAAAAAAATAACGCAACTGGAATAACTACAGCAGTCGCAATCGTCTGATCTCATATGAAGCAAGAGAACGCGATGACATATGATGACGTGTGCAGGTGTTGTAGTGTCTTAAGAGTACATTTTGAAGCCCTTCCGTTTGACACTCTGTTTCAATGGCCAAGAGGAATGGGAAAGGGAAGGGGTAGGGGTACAAAAATAGAATTGGGATTGGGCCTACGAATGAAAAAAAGATCTTATAACAATCACAATAATCTCACACAATCTGATCTTGCATAGTATTGTATTTTTAACAAGATTTTTTGTAATAGAAATAAGATTGTATATCTGGACTAGATAAGGAGTTTTTGGAGTGTTTCAAAGCAAAAATACAGATTATTTCCCTGTTGAAAAAAACTGTTTAAACAAGCCTAAGCTGGTTGGCTGGTTTTAGCTGGTCAATCAGCCTGTTTTAGAGGGGTTTTGGCCATTTCCAGACTGATTTAAACCATTCCCAGCCTTGTCTTAGCTGGTTAGGCTGGGAGATGACTAGATAAAACCAGCTACAGTGGAAGTCAGAATTATTAGCCCCCCTCAATTATTAGCCTCCCTGTTTTTTTTTTTTTTTTCACACATTTCTAAACATAATAGTTTTAATAACTCATTTTCTAATAACTTCTAATAAATTATTTTATCTTTGCCATGATAACAGTAAATAATATTTGACTAGATGATTTTAAAGACACTTCTATACAGCTTAAAGTGACATTTAAAGTTTTAACTAGGTTAATTAGTTTAACTAGGCAGGTTAGGGTAATTAGGCAAGTTATTGTATAACGATGGTTTGTTCTGTAGACTATCGGGAAAAATATATAGCTTAAAGAGGCTAATAATTTTGACCTTAAAATGGTTCTTAAAAAATTTAAAAATGCTTTTATTCTATACAAATAAGACTTTTTTTCTGAAAGAAATTATATTATCAGACATAGTGTGAACATTTCTTTTCTCTATTAAACATCATTTGGGAAATATTTAAAAAATCAAAGGGGGGCTAATAATTCTGACTTCAACTGTATGTCAAGCTCAAACCAGTTTGGTGAAGCTGGTTTTAGCTGGTCATTTCCAGCCTGGCTGTACAACCTGGCTAGAAATGGCTGAAACCAGCCTGAAAATGGTCCAAACTTCTCTAAAACCAGGCTGGTCGACCAGCTAAAACCAGCCAATGAGCTAAGGCTGCTAAGCTTACCTAAAGGTTTCAGCAGGGCTAGCCTACCTTTTAAACTACAATTCGCTCAACTTTGAATTATAATTTCTGAAAACAACACAATGTTTTTATTTGTCTGGAAAGTGCGTCTTGATTTAAGAATTTTTAGATATTTGGACTAGAAATGAGAGAAAAAGTAATAAAAGCAATTATATAGTAAGACATGAATATATTATAGACTTTTATATCTTACTTGTTAATTAGTTTTTCCGTTTGTTTGTTTTTATAAAACATTTAAGACGTCTCTGAATACGTTTCATTTAGTGAAAAACCTTGACAGTGCAATTTTTGGTGAAAAGTATTTTGTATTTAAGTATTTAAGTATTTTGACTCAGCGTATTTGGAGTCTGTTTGAAAACCACTACATCATCATTTGCTAAACTTGTATTTTCTCTAACTTCATATTCAGGAATCAATTTCAGGAAACCTACACATCCACACCCCTCTATGTGCCTTTTCCTACAGATTTACCTCTTTGCTGTGTGTATGGAAGGCCACAGACATGTCGAGCAGGACTTTGCGCTGTTCAACACGCCTTACGAAGTCCTGGATACGGTCCTCCAGCTGATGTGCAGCTTGGTAA
Source organism: Danio tinwini (assembly GCA_903798205.1). Taxonomy (NCBI): domain Eukaryota; kingdom Metazoa; phylum Chordata; class Actinopteri; order Cypriniformes; family Danionidae; genus Danio; species Danio tinwini. Next base: position 10,925,865 of record CAIGQZ010002445.1, read on the forward strand.
ATCTCCTCTGGGTCACACTCGCCCGTCTGAGCCAGCTGCTCCGCCGCCTCCAGCAGTTTGTCGGCATTGGTGTAGGTATTCTGGGACACATGCAGACATTTTACATAATATGCATTTGACCAGTTTCTTGCACAGTCTGTCTAGTTTTCATTCTGGGAGAAGAACTTAAGAATTTTTGCCTTGTTTCTAGTCCAAATATCAAAATTCTTAAAATCAACAAGCATGTTCTAGACAAGTAAAACATTTAGTGTTGTTTTCAGAAATATAGTCAAAAATAAGTGTTTTCTTAAAATAATCTTGCTTATGCTTTGAAATGCAATTTTTTATTGTTTAAAAATGCTATTAATTTTGACATATTATATCTGAAAACAAGACAATGGTTTTGCTTGTCTATAAAATGCTTTTCGATTAAAGAAAATTTAGATATTTGGACAATAAACAAGACAAAAACTCTAAGTAAGAATATTTTTGAAATGTAGATAGCTAGCTGGAAACGAGTAGTCAAACAGAACTTTCTATGAAGCTAATGCTTATAATGAATTTTACCTCGCTTATAATAAATAAATAACGTTTATAATTATTTACAATCATTCTATAAATGTATCTATAAAGACACAACAAGCATACTGGGTAACACTTTAAAATAATGGTCCATTAGCTAATGTTAATGTATTCACTAACATGAACAAACTATTAGTAATACATTTATTACAGTATTTATTCATGTTTGTTAACATAAGTTAATGTTATTTAAGTTAAAAGCATTAGTTCATGTTAACACAGTGCTTTGATTAATGTTAACAAGCACAGCTGGATTTTAATGATGCATTAGTTAATGTTGAACTATGATTAATAAATGCTTTACAAGATTATGCATGCTTAGTTATTACCTAACCGACCATTATTCTAAAGTGTTATCGCATACGGTATTATAATGACAGTTATAGCTACATAATAATAATAATTATGATAGTGTTATTAATACTTTTTACTTAAAGTCATCAATGATGCATTTATAAAGGTTAGTAACTGTATTATATGTATATATAATTATAAGGCATAGGTCTCTTATAAACAATATAAAACCATTTGTTTATTTGACAACAAAATATGACTTACTAAGAAGTCTGTAACAACACTTTAAAAAATGCTGTAAAATTTACAGTATTACTAGCAATTTTGGTTGCCAGTAATACTGTAAAATGTACAAGAGCACTGTAAACTAACAATTACAATAGTGTTGTAAAACTACAGCACAGTTGTAATTGTTAATA
>CAIGQZ010002445.1:10928608-10944910 GCA_903798205.1 Danio tinwini
ATTATTATTATTATTATTATTATTATTATTATTATTATTATTATTATCATTATTATTATTATTATTATTGCAGTGTACGATGTGACCATGGAGCAGAAGTCCAGTATTATTGTGCATGGGTATATTTTTGGGAAACAGACACAATTATAGATGTTTCTTTTAAGACAAAAATCATTATGATATTAAATAAAAATCATGTTTCTTGAAGATATTTTTTTCCTACTTAAATATATCAAGACTTGTTGATTAATAATATGCTAAGAGCTTAATTTGGACAACTTTCTCAGTATTTAGATTTTTTTGAGCCATCAGATTCCAGACTTTTTTGATTTGTGGTACATTCACAGGTAAACATTGCTTTCCTTATTGAGTCCTTGTAAGAAGTAAAGTGTCCGGTGCAGAGAAAAGAGTGTTTCTACAGGTGGTTTGTCAAGCCCACTCACCTGTGTGAAGCACACTTCATAAATGCTCAATGTTTTTTCTTGAGATATGTAGTGGTTTTAAGAAAGTGTCTGGTGCAAATGCACAAACTGGTGCAAGTGTCGGTTAAAGTGTCAGAGTAATGAAAGAGTGAACTTTAGGGCTGCACTATATTGAAAAAAAATATGACATTGCAATATTTTGTTTTGCTGCAATATAGTGCTCAACATTATTGAGAACACCCCAGTTTGAAAATGAATATTTTTATCCAATTCTCAGTGAATATAGGAAATATATATTAGTGCATTTGGACAAACAGATTTATTAAACAGATATATTCATTCATTCATTCATTCATTCATTCATTCATTTTCTGCCGCTTTTCCAGGGCCAGGTCGCGGGGGTAGCAGACTTAGGAGAGAACCCCAGACTTCCCTCTCCCCAGACACTTCCTCCAGCACCACCGGGAGGATCCTGAGGCATTCCCAGGCCAGCCAGGAGACATAGTCCCCCCAGCGTGTCCTGGGTCTTCCCCAAGGGCTCCTTTATGAACCACCACCTTATCGTGGTGAAGGGGTTTGAGTGCTTGAGTGATCCTAAGAGCTATGTTGTTATGTTTGGCGGGGGCTAATGCCCCTGGTAGGGTCTCACAAGGCAAAAAGGTCTTAGGTGACAGGTTAGACTAAGTGCGGTTCAAAAAACCCTTATGAATACAATAACATCAAGGACCATGACAACGCCCGGTATGGCGCAGCCGGGGCCCCACTCTGGAGCCAGGCCTGGGGTTGGGGCTCGTATGCGATCACCTGGTGGCTGGGTTTTTTGCCCATGGAACCCGGCTGGGGTTAGCACGAAGGAGCGACGTGGGACCATCCTCCCGCAGGCCCACCACATGCAGGGGGAGCTGTAAGGGGCCGGTGCATTGTGGAACGAGTGGTAGTCGAAGATTAGGACCACGACAACCCGATCGTCAGGCACAGATATATTTATTAAAATAATATTTTAGTTACCAAACATATTTAGAAATTGAAAGACAATAATATTAAATTCAAGCAAAATATTGCAAAACAAAAATACAACCTACAAATTTCCAACTGAATTTCTTTTTTTTTTTTGCTTCTCCTGATTTTTCCTCTTTTTAAAATTTGTATTTAATATTTTTCTATGACATAAATTTGGGTGCACTAATTTTAAGACCATTATCATAAGTTATTTTGTTAGTTAAGCTCCAGATTTGGTTTTAGTATCGACTAATCTAATGTATATGCACAAATATAATATTGTAAAACTTCCCATTAAAAATATGAATTTAAAAGATAGTAGATTTGTGAGGGGTGTACTTATATATGCTGAGCACTGTAAATTGTGATATGTATAAAATGTCACTAGATGTTTTGATTAGCTCTATTTGGAAAGATTTCATTCATTTTTCATTCATTTCATTCATTGTAATTAATAAGCAAAAATAAATAAATAAAAGGTCTAACAGTTTTCAAGTACAGAAATTGACCAATCAAACATGGTCATCATGGTATAAATAATTTTTAAATAATAACATCTTTATCTTTAAATCATTAATAAATAATCTGATCGTGTGATGGGACTATTGCAGATACACACATTGCCATTTAAACAATATATTGTTTAGCCCTTGTGTGATTTCTACAGGTATTTGTCAAGTATTTAGTAAATGTCCTACCTTTCACCCATAAAATAAAAATTGTGCCATCATTTACTCACCCTTTACTTGTTTTAAAACTTAATGAGTTTCTTTCTTCTGTCAAACACAAAAGGAGATAATTTTGAAAAAAGCGGGAAACCTGTAACCATTGAATATTTGTTTGTTTTTTCCTACTATGGAAGTCAATGGTTAGAGGTTTTAGGTTTTCGTCAACTTATCTTCTTTTGTGTTCAACAGAAGAAACCCATAAAAGTTTAAAAGCACTTCAGGGTGAATAAAAGTGAGTAAATGTACATTTTTGGCTAAACAATCTCTTCAAATGTACCAAAACTTTATTTTTGATTACTTCAAACCCTTGGATTCCACATTTTCAATTCTCGGTAACCTCGAATATTGTCCCATCCTAACAAACCATACGCCAATGAAAAAGCTATAATTTGTCATTAACTCTTTAACTGCCCCACCAACAACTTTTTTTTTTTTTTTTTTTTGGAGACCAATTTATTTAAATTAACCTTCTACAGCACAGCGTTGCCCTTCTACAGCACAGATTTAAAAAAAATGATTGCAACCAATTAAAATGTTTGAAAAAGTATCAATAAAACATCCAATAAGGTGTGGGAGTCACTATCTAGCACTGTTTGAAGGTGGAACTTCATTTTCTGACTCATGGTGACAGGAGCACATGGTATTTGAAGAAGTTAAGATTATTTGCTTAATTAACCTCATTTAAAGTAACATAAATCGTACAAAAAATGTGCATTTGTGAAGTTGTAGAAAAGCCTTTTGTCAGGTTTTATGAAGTTTTTTTTTAATTTTACATGTTCAGAAATGCAATTTTTCTTTTCACTGCCTCAGGGCAACGTTGTGCGATAAGTGGTACTTTTCAAGATGTGTTTACTGACATTACATGTGGGCATTTTCACATATCATCATTATTACATATTGTATTATATTTCATTTAATTGAACTTTATAACATATTTTGACAGAAAAATGGATGTAAGCTTGTTTTATAGAAGTAAAGAGCAGGATTCCAGAGTTAGGCAAATCCCATCCGAGGACAATGAGATGTGACACTTCAGTGACAGTGAGGTGAACAAGGTTTGAGCAGAACTGTAAAAAATATCTTTAGAAGTTTAAAAAGTAGCACGCACTGACTATCATTTATAAGTGATCAGTTTACGCAGCAGGCAGCACACAAAATTGGGGTCAAATATATAGCGCAGTAACAAAGCACTATATACAGTGCTCACCCCTCACAAATCTCTCATTTAAATTAGGATTAGATCTAGGGCTAATCTAACAAAATCATTTATGATAACGGTCCAAAATTAGTACACTTAAATTGATATGTAAGAGAAAAATATTGAACAACAAATGTAAAAAAGCCAAATGCCACAAAAACAAAACAATTATAAAAATGTAGCTGAAATGTTGTAGTTTGTCATTTTTTTCCAATATTTCGCATTAATTTGAATGTATTATTATCTTCTATTTCTAAAGATGTTCTGTGAATAAAATATTATTTTAATAAATATATGTTTTAATAAATCTGTTTTGTTCAAATGCACCAAAATATATGACCTATAATCACAGATAAATGGATAAAAATATTTATTTTCAAAATGGGGTGTACTCAGTTATGCTGAGCACTGTATATGTTTTATGTGCTCTTCCCTATTTCCTTAATGATTCTGTTACAATTTGAATAAGATTTGTAAATTATTATTGCTCTCTGATTACTGACTTATGATATTTGATATATAATATGTGAAGAATTTTCACTGTGATTTTGTACCATTGTTGCATAACATTGCCTTAAAGCAACAAAAAAATATTTGGGGGTTGGGGTGGGGGGTCAAACCTAAAACAACTTTTAACAATAAAATGTTTCCAAAAGAACCAAAAAATCAAGTGGAATCATTTTTTTTTCATGTACCATTAAAATATGTGCAGTAGAGGATACATTTATTCATTCATTTTTTTCGGCTTATGCCGAGTTCAGACTGCATGATTTTAGCCCTGATTTTGACTCGCCGGCAGGTTTTGAGAAATCGCAGACAAATGCCTGAAATCACATGCAAATCGATGCTCATGCACGCGAGTGACAATCACACAGTATGAACTATCAAGGACGCGATATGACAGAATCGCCGATGAGTCCCCGATGCCCGTGAGATATTTGGCATGCTAAATATCTGAAGCTGTCGGCGATGCAAATCATCCCATGTGAATGTGTTCTGACTGAAAATAACATCCGTGATCACCTACAGCCAATGAAAGAGCAGCATTCACTAGCGTGGGTACCTGCAGGCCAGCGGGAGGCTGGGGGAGATGCTAAAAGCAGTCATTTTCAGTTGATTTGGACCCAAGAAATAGAGGAAAAACGAGTGTAAAATTGGCACGAGCACTGTGTCTGTTTGACGTGTCATCTGATCAATATTACAATCAGGTCAAAAAGTAAAAAAAAAGTTGAGGAGAGATTGTTAATTCTCTTCAAAAGCCAGGTGAGCAACACAAGTTTCTAAAGCTAAAGCCTTCTTTTTCCATTATGTAGTTAATAACGAAAGATATATTACGTGATATATATTACGTGACCTCGCGTTGTATCCATGTCACCTCACGTTTGTTTAGCTGTGAGACGTAGTTTGGACAAAGTTGTCTGTGATTCTTCCTATTTTAAAGTCATGCAGTATAAACTCCCCTGTCGCCGATCCATCCTACAGTGTAAACACAGCGCCGACAGAACACTAACCCAGATAGTCATGCAGTGTGAAAACATCCGTGACACGACTACTTTGAAAATCATGCAGTCTGAACTCGGCACTAGTCCCTATATTACAATCTTGGGTTGCCTCGCCATACATAAATCAATTAAATTGAAAACACAATCCAAATAAAGCATTTTTTAATACTAAATCATCTTTTTTTTAAGTATGCTATAAAATAATTCAGATTCTCATTTAACATGTTTTCATGTTTTTTGTTTAGTTTTTTCTTCTACACTTGTAATAGTGCAACAGGATTATGTTTGTTTGATTTTCTTGAAAACCAACAATGCTGTGTAGTGTAAACCATTATTTAAAACAGTCACTCTTTAAATGACTTTAACAGTCATTATTTTAAACAGTCAAAACATGGTCAACCATTTGATAGAGCTGGCAAGATTAAGATTGGTTAAGATGGGTGTGGCGAGGGGGCGTGGCCGAGAGCCGTGGGAGCGAAACGAGGCCCGCCACAGATGAGATACACCTGTGGCGCGCACCTGCCTTCAATCCCATGGAAGGAGCTCTGGACTATAAGAGGAGGAACGATGGCAGAGGACAGGGAGAGAGGACCGGGCCCGGACATATTACTTTTGCTTTCAGTTTGACGGCAGTCTCCGTGAGGAGCTGGCATCCGTTGGTTTTGATTTAGACGGCAGTCTCCGTGAGGAGCTGCCGTCCCTTTTATTAATAAATATTTATTTAAAACAGCGTCGGTTCTCCGCCTCCTTCTTCCCAGCGGCCAGGTCGCCGTAACTTCATTACAGTGGTGCCGAAACCCGGGAGAAGGAGGGACACGTCGTCCAGTTGCCCTCGCCGCTGAGGAGGAGGGCGAGTGTTCGGGAGTTAACCCGAGTGGGGGAGAAACTTGTTCGTCTGCCAAAGTGACGGGGCAGCCTGAGGCTGGCGAGGAAGGATCTGCCTGCTGCCGTCTCCCAGCATGGGGAGGAGCAGGGGACACGGGGCTCCCCACCGGATGGGAGAGAGCTGAAGGGAGCCATCCCAGAAAGCCCGGGGGGAGTAGCTGCGATCCGCCATGACGCCGAAGCCTGCGTCCTCCACCGAAGCGGGAGCGGAGCAGGAGACCACAAATGCCGCCAGCCAGCCAGGAAAACCGCCGCCGGACACCAGAAGACGGACGGGTGATAGATTCCTCCACAGGGCTCCCAGCATGTCGTCACTTCTCTCAGTTGGTTGAGGACCGAGTGGCAGCGTGTCTGGAGAACCGAACCCCAATTTTTTTTTTCCTCTCTCCCCTCTCTGTCTACTCTGTCTTTCCTCCTTTTTTTCTCCATTTCCTTTTCTCTCGGCCCGTCTCATCTAGGTCTCGCGGGTGCTTGTATGGTGTTTGGGTCTGTGAGACCCGTTTTCAGTTTTTTTCAAAAGAAAAAATAAAACAATTAATTATTTTTTCAACCTGAAATTCATTGTCTTTGGCTTATTTTGTGTGAAGAACATAAATCCGAACAAATTTTCAACGACAGCATACTGCACCTCCCCCCACGCATTTACATTACATACAAGGTGTTCGGGTCCACTGGACCCAGGTCTAATAAAAGTGTTGAAAGTGTAGGTCCAGTGTTCCTACACTCTGTCTTCCCCTCCCCCCCTGCTCCCGCACAAAGTTGCAACATTGTTGAAAATTCAACTATCAACACTGTCTGCTCTTACATTCCCGCACATTTTACCCTCTCTCTTGCGGGAACCAAGCTTTATTTTCTCATACCCTGTCCCACCTGCAAATTAGGGGCATAATACTATAAATAAGACTTTGCCAGTGTGGTTTCTTATCAGAACTGATCAAAATGGCCAAAAGATTATCTGCTGCAAGGGCCTTGCAAATGATTTTGGAAGAGAGAGGAGCTTCTGATGATGATGTCAAGGAAGAGGTTTCAGAATATGAGGATCATATTTCTGAAAATTCTGAGTCTGACAGTGACTTTGAAGAAGAGGATGAGGTTGAGCACCATTTAGTAACAAAACGAAGACGAGTACCCCATCAGCAGCCAGCTCCAGGACCAGAGCAAGCCCACCAGACAGCAAGTGAAGAAATATGGATGTCAAAAAATTGTGAAATTGAATGGTCTTCTTGCCCAAGAAATGAACCACCCTGCAGAGCTGCTAATGTGACAAGGATGCAACCAGGGCCAACATGGCTGGCAGTTACTCATGTGCAGGACATCAAGTCTTCATTTGAGCTTTTCATATCAGATTCCATTCAGAAAATTATTCTGAAATGCAGTAATCTAGAAAAAATGCATGTTTTTGGAGAGAGGTAGAAGGAGATGGACCAAATTGATTTACAGGCCTACTTTGGGGTTTTTATCCTTGCTGGAGTTTTCAGGTCCAAAGGGGAAATCGCTGTGGGATGCAGAAACCGGCAGAGAACTTTTCAGTGCATCAATGTGTCTGGAAAACTTCCACAAAATTTCCAGGATTATTTGTTTTGATAACCTAGATGACAGACCAGCTCGACGGCAGAGAGACAAGCTAGCTGCCATCAAGACAGTGTGGGATAAGTGGGTGCACCGCCTCCCCCTGTTTTACAACCCTGGGTCTAATGTCACCATTGATGAGCAGCTGATGCCATTTAGAGGCCGCTGCCCTTTTAGGCAGTATATACTTTCGAAACCTGCAAAATATGGTATAAAGATCTGGGCTGACTGTGATGCCACTTCCTCATATGCTTGGAACTTACAAGTCTACACAAGGAAACCTGATGGAGGAGCCCCTGAGAAAAATCAAGGGATGAGAGTTGTCCTGGACCTGACTCAGGGACTCAGTGGACACAATATCCTAATAATTTTTTTACCTCACACAAGCTAGGACAGGAGCTTCTAAAAAGAAAGCTGACCATGGTGGGAACAATACGGAAAAACAAATCTGAGCTCCCACCCCAACTGATGACTATAAAGAACAGGCCTGTCAAGTCGTCCAAGTTTGTGTACACAGCTGACACGTCCCTGGTCTCCTATGTGCCAAAGAAAGGCAAGAATGTGGTATTCATGAGTACACTGCACAGGGATGGAAGAGTCTGTGACCAAGAGCATCAAAAGCCTGAGATAATCATGGATTACAATGCCATGAAAGGAGGGGTGGACAACATGGACAAGCTGGTGACTGCCTACTGCCTTCTTTGACATGTTGGACATCTCAGCATACAACTCCTTTGTCATCTGGATGGCAGTGAACGAAGAGTGGAACAGGGGGAAGCTCCAGAGGAGAAGCCTCTTTCTTGAGGAACTGGGAAAGGCACTGGTGAGAACTAAAAACCTCAGAAGACAATGCGTTCCAAGAACACCAGCTTCTGCAGCCATCATGAGACGAATTCAGGAGGAGAATGTTGGCGCCTCATCCACCCGACCTACAGAACCACCATCTGCCAAGCCTGAAGTATAAGTGTGTGATGCTGTTGCAGTAAATGTCTGACATTTATGCCTTGCAAGAGAGGTGTTAGTAGCATTTCTGATTGTTTCAACTAGGTTGTGGCCAGCAGCAATAAAAAGAAGCGCTGCGAAGTCTGTGGACCCAAGTTGGACAGGAAAACTCAATACACATGCAGCAAGTGTAAGAAATACATATGCAAGACACACACAGTAAAACTCTGCCACTCATGTTTTGGATAGGCTGGTGTAAACAGGCAAAGAATTCAGTGAGGCTTATGTGTCGAGACTGATGTTTTTACTGTGTGTTCAACTTGTGCTATGTAAAATGTTATTTGTTATATGAGTTATATGTCTAATAAAGTTCAAATTAATAAAAATCAATAGTTGTGAAACAAATTGCGTCATGTGTAAATGTGTTGTGTCTTTCCACTCACTCCACTTGATTATAACTGATTTTTTTTTTCATAACATAAAAAAAAAACGATAAGCACATTAATTCATTAATGTGATCTAACAAAGGTAAAGGGGGAAAATGAACCATATTGGCTGTTCATATGGCTTGTAATTGGGATGAAGTAAACATTTGTTGAGTAATTTAATATAAAATTGTTTGATAGTGTTAATTTGGAAAGCCAAAACCCTAGCAGGTCCACCAGACCCATGAACACTGGCTGAGTAACAAAAATACGAACACCACACAACTAGTTTTGGGACAACATGAAGAAATTGTGTGGAACCCTGCATTTTTGACTGCATGTCTGGTTTAAAACCAGCAGGGGGCACCTGAAATCAGCAGGAGTCACTGCGACAGCTCAACACCTCTATAAACATCAGCACCATACACGCAGTGAGGTCATCCTGCAGATTAAACAAGCAACACTGCTGTCTGCTCTGATGGGGGTTTCCAAGAAAGTACAATAATTGCGTTTATTAGGGATATTTGACTAATGAGGTAGCATCTTCTCTAGAGCACCATTTGAACACATATGGTGCTTTAAAACATATTTGAAAAAGTATATATTCAATGATTTATTGAAATCCGCAAGATGGATCTAAGTTGAAAAGCTTTGTACCTGCCTCAAAGATGCCACAGCGCACTGTGAAACACATTTGAGTCCCCTTCTCATGCATATTTCATTATGGCACCTTTGATCTGACACACGCAGAAACATTCAGAGCTGTGTGTGTGTGTGTGTGTGTGTGTGTGTGTGTGTGTGTGTGTGTGTGGTGGCATCTGTCGGCACATGTGCGTGTGTGTGATTAGGAGAAATCATTTGTTGTGCAGATGTTGAAGTCTCCCGTGTCACATGACTGTTTTCTGATGTCTGGAAGGTTTAGTGGTCCCCTATGCCTGCATCATTTTATGGGGCAAACCCTCAACATAATGAGGCTGCTGAACACGGTTGCCATGACGACTGATACTGAATGCGTCTGAGTAAAAAAAAAAAAAGGGAAAGAAAAAAATAAGTGTGGGACAGGCTGCGTGCGAGAGAGTAAAATTGATTGAGAGAGGAGCAACTTGCTGCATCCGCGGATGGCTAAATTTATATGTTAGTTCATTCCTATTTCTATAGAAATGTAAGACAACACGTTTGGTAAAAGTTAAGCATATGACCAAAAAGCTATATAACAAAACCATAAAGGTATAGTTCTTATAATAGGAATTAAGCACAAATGCTATGCACTGTTATTATTACTTCATGACGTCTTTTTTTCTGCAAACAATCAAATGAATAATTAAATAAATAAGTTGATTAATTATTTAAAAGAAAGAAAGAATGAATGAAGACAGCAATTAAAATAAAGTGGTTTAAATACATAAAGTGATTGAAATGAATGAATACAAAAATAAATAAATGAATAAATAAATTAAGTAAATAAAATAAATAGATAATTTAATAAAATAATTAAAATAAAGAAAGAAAGAAACTAAAAAAGCAATTATAATAAAGTAATTACAATAAATACATAAATAAATAAATAAAGTAATTAAAATAAATAGACAAATAAACAAATAAATTCATTAATAAATAAAGTAATACAATAAATAAATAATTAAAATAAAGTAATAACAAGAAATAAATTAAATAAATAAAGTAATTAAAATAAATACATAAACACATAAAGAAAGAAAGAAAGAAAGAAAGAAAGAAAGAAAGAAAGAAAGAAAGAAAGAAAAAAAGAAAGAAAGAAACTAAAATAAAGCAATCATAATAAAGTAAAAACTTTTGTAAAGTCCGAAATGTTAATTTCTTTATCATCAGCTGCTGTTGTATGAATAAATAAACTATTCATTTGTCTTTTGGCCCAGCTAGGAAAAGGATGTAAGATTGCAGAAAACTGAACTAAACTGAGCAAGTAAAGGAAGAATACAATCACTGCGAGTAGAAAGCAAAATTCAGCGGGAACAGTCATGTGTGGGGTGAAACTTGTGTGAAGTGGGCGAGAATGAACTGAAAAAAAAAATCTGTCCCGCACAGATGTCTACTTCTCTCTGACACTTCATACATTCTGCACATTTCTCATTTTGCAACAGTAACATAGTTACATAGTTAACACTGATTAAATAACAATAACAGTGATTAAATACATTGCGTGACATCCATATGCAGCATATCAATTACATATCACTTTCATTTATTGGCATATACTGAAAGCAGCAGAACCATTTGAAAACACATATAAGTGATTCAGCATGTACAGTTGAAGTCAGAATTATTAGCGCCTCTTTGAATTATTAGTATTTTTTTATATTTCCCAAATGATACTTAACAGAGCAAGGAAATTTTCACAGTATGTCTGATAATATTTTTCTTTCTGACAAAGTCTTATTTGTTTTATGTTTTATGTTGGCTAAAATAAAAGCAGTTTTTATTTTTTAGGAACCATTTTAAGGTCAAAATTATTAGCCCCTTTAAGCTCTTTTTTTTCGATAGTCTACAGAACTCTGCTCTCAGGATGGCGCCGTGGATGGCTGCCTCGGTGTGGAGCTCTCCAGTGTTTGCACTATTTCTGTTAGTCTATCCTGTTTTATGTTTATCAAACACTATCAGTTATACCAGGGACGAGCTGCTGAACATTCGGCAGTGCACACCAACTAATCACCAACTGGATTTTGATTTCTCTGGCGTTTTGCGGAACATTGTCATCGGCGGAGCAGCTGCTTTGTGGAAGAAATAAAAGACCCGGCGGCGTGGAAAAAGAGCCGGCGCGCTCGTCAGGCTGAGACAGCGCGGCTTCAGAACAGCGCTGCCTAGCATCCATCTAGCGAATCTCCGCTCGCTTCCTAACAAAATGGACGAACTACTTCTGCTCTCACGCGAAAACAAAAACTTTAACAACTCTGCTGCGCTGTGTTTCACAGAAACCTGGCTGAACGAAGCCATTCCGGACAGTGCATTACACTTACCGGCTTTTACATCAACAGGAGATGGTGTACGGATGTAACTGTGTTAAAGAAGATGTGCTGACCTCATGTGGAAGCGCTTTTCATTAACTGTAAGCCGTTTTATGCACCGCGGGAGTTTTCCTCGTTCGTTCTCGTCTGTGTTTACATTCCACCACAAGCACACGTGAGTACTGCGTTACAACAGCTGTCTGATCTGACCACAGAGACTGAACAACGACACCCGGACTCTGCTTTTATCATTCTCTGTGACTTTAATCAGGCAAAACTCACACATGAGCTGCCTAAATTCAAACAGCACATCACATGCCCCACCAGAGACAATAACATTTTGGATCATTGCTACACCACAATAAAGGATGCATATCGCTCTGTTGCCAGAGCAGCTCTAGGACTCTCCAACCACTGCCTGGTTCATCTTATACCAACTTACAGGCAAAAACTTAAAACTACTAAGCCAGTATTAAGGACTGTTAAGAGATGGACCAACGACACAGAGCAGGTCTTACAAGGCTGTTTTGAATGCACTGATTGGAGTGTTTTTGAAGCTGCAGCCACCGACTTAGACGAGCTCACAGAGACTGTAACATCATACATCAGTTGCTGTGAGGAGTTATGCATCCCTACCAGGACCTACTTATCATTTAACAATGATAAACCATGGTTTACACCAAAACTTAGACAGCTTCGTCATGAAAAAGAGGATGCCTACAGGAGCGGGGACAGGATTTTATACAATCAGGCCAGGAACACACTGACAAAGGAGATTGATGTGGCCAAGAAAAGCTATGCCAAGAAGCTGCAAAACCAGTTTTCTGCCAACGACCCTGCATCAGTGTGGAAAGGCCTGAAAGACATCACGAATTATAAAACGCCATCCCCCAGTATCGACAGCAACGAACATCTTGCAAACGAGCAGAATATTTTCTATTGTAGATTTGACACCTCTGACCAGACACCTCACACCCGCCCGGACCATCTCCCTACACAGCCATCAACACCTCCAGACATCTCCCTCTCCCCCCCTGCACTTCAGATCAGTGAGGATAATGGGCATCAGATCCTCAGTAAACAGCCATCAACACCTCCGGCCATCTCCTTCTCCACCCCGGCACTTCAGATCAGTGAGGATAATGTGCGTCAGATCTTCAGTAAACAGAGGAGACGAAAAGCACCAGGTCCAGATGGTGTTTTACCAGCCTGTCTGAAAACTTGTGCGGACCAACTGGCTCCCATTTTCACACAGATCTTCAACAGATCACTGGAACAGCGCAAAGTTCCATCCTGCTTCGAATGCTCCACCATCATCCCAATACCAAAGAAACCAAAGATCACAGGACTCAATGATTACAGACCTGTTGCTTTAACATTTGTGGCCATGAAGTCATTCGAAAGACTGGTGCTAGCTTATCTGAAGGACATCACTGGACCTTTGCCTATAGAGCAAACCGGTCTGTGGATGATGCAGTCAACATGGTACTGCATTATATCCTAGAACATCTGGACAAATCAGGGAACTACGCAAGGATACTGTTTGTGGACTTCAGTTCTGCCTTTAACACCATTGTCCTATCACTGCTCGAGAACAAACTGACCCAGCTGTCTGTCCCTAGCTCTGTCTGTCAATGGATCACCAGCTTTCTGACAGATAGACAACAGCTAGTCAGAATGGGTAAAATCACATCCGACAGCCTCACCATCAGCACTGGTGCCCCCCAGGGATGTGTTCTCTCCCCACTGCTCTTCTCCCTGTACACAAACGACTGCACTGCAAAAGACCTCTCCATTAAGCTCTTGAAGTTTGCGGATGACACTACTGTTAACAGCCTCATCCGGAATGGTGATGAGTCTGCATACAGACAGGAGGTGGAGCGGTTGGCTTTATGGTGCAGATACAACAACCTGGAGCTGAACACGCTCAAAACAGTGGAGATGATAGTGGACTTTAGGAGAACCCCCCCTGCACTCCCCCCACTCACCATCATGAACAGCACTGTGGCTGCAGTAGAGTCATTCAGGTTCCTGGGCACCACCATCTCTCAGGATCTGAAGTGGGACATTCACATAGACTCCATTGTAAAGAAAGCCCAGCAGAGACTGTACTTTCTTCGTCAGCTGAGGAAGTTCAACTTGCCACAGGAGCTGCTCGTACAGTTCTACTCAGCTGTCATCCAATCCATCCTCTGCACTTTAATCACCGTCTGGTTCAGCTCAGCTGCCAAACCAACCTCTGTAGACTACAGCGAAGAGTCCGGACTGCTGAACGAGTCACTGGCACTACCCTTCCTACACTTCAAGAACTGTACTCTTAAAAGGGCTCGTAAAATCACTCTGGACGCCTCACACCCAGCACACTACCTGTTCGAACTGTTACCGTCTGGTCGGCGCTACAGAGCACCAAGCACAAAAACAGCCAGACACAGGAAAAGTTTCTTTCCTCAGGCCATCTACCTCATGAACAGTTAAATATTCCCCTACTGTGCAATAAACGTGCAATACTTTCTCATACGCACTTGTACACAGCACCTTATAACCTGTATATTTACAGCATATCTGTACATACAATTCAACATCCAGATCTTTTTGACTGACTGCATCTCTGTTTAATGTTTAATGTTTATTGCCTTTTCTTTCTTGTATTTAATTTTGTGTTGTCACTCGTCATTTTATGTACACTGGAAGCTTCTGTTGCCAAAATAAATTCCTTGTGTGTGTGAAGCACACTTGGCAATACAACTGATTGTGATTCTGATTCTGAACAAACCATCATTATGCAATAACTTGCCGAATTACCCTAACCTGCCTAGTTAACCTAATTAACCTAGTTAAGCCTTTAAATGTCACTTTAAGCTGTATAGAAGTGTCTTGATAAATATCTAGTCAAATATTATTTACTGTGATCATGGCAAAGATAAAATAAAATCAGTTATTAGAAATGAGTTAGTAAAAGTATTATGTTTAGAATTGTGTTGAAAAATCTGCTCTTCGTTAAACAGATTTTGGGGAAAAATAAACAGGGGGGCTAATAATTCAGGGGGGCTAATAATTCTGACTTCAACTGTACATTTAATAATGTTAAAGAGGGTTAATATGTATTTAAAAGATTATAACCCTTACCATATCATGAGTGAGTGCATATTCTGTGCTTCTGAATGGCTGTATTTAAATTTCTGTCGTGTTTCGTCAGGTGCAAACAGCCAAATTGCTCATCACTGCGATTGCAATGTAATCTGCTCACCTAATGTTTACATTCGTAATATTGTATAATTTGCTAATAATCAGGGCCAGGCGGAATCTGCGGACATTTTTTGCTATTTCTGCTGAGAATTTTGCTAAAAATCTGCGGATTTCTGTGGGAATATTCTTTCAAGTATCATAACTTAAACCTTAATATGTGAAATAAAAAATGATATCTTTTAAACTTGTATTTAATGTTTAAAATGCAAATCCAATTAGATACACTTTATTTGGTAAACAAAGCAAGTCTCTCATATAATAGATCTACTAAAAGACAGACAATATTGCTGTACAAACTGCATTGTACATAAATCAGATGCACATTTTCATATTAGTCAATAATATTACTGTAATTAATTTAAAAACTGAAAAAAATAGATTTACACACATTTACTCAAGGAAATAAATAGAATTAAAGATGGACTAAAAATCTAAGGAAAATCTGTGGAATTTTGCAAGCGCAGATTCCGTGTGGGCCTACTAATAACCTCAGGTGAAACTGAATCTGTCTGATTTCAGAGTCAGAGCTACTGTCCACCGGAGGTCGCATTTCAGTCACGGACGCATGCTTTCAGAGCCTTTCTGAATGAAAGAATGGAATATGCAGTTTTACAGCAAGGCATCCTGGGGTGCTGAAATATAATTGGCTAAACTGGCAGTGAGCAGGTTAAAATGACCAAAACAAAAACAGCGTCCTGACACGGAAAACACATTTTCAAAGCAGAACATCTGACTTCAGCACTGTTTTCCAGATAAACAAGTATGTTCACTTGGCCTGTTTCTTAAATATCTGCAAATATATGATGGTATTTTTATGCTTTAGAAGATTCAAAAACTTACATACAGCATATTTAAGTATTAGGGATGCTTTAGTATGGTATTTAGTATAGACTCGTTTTAATACCAACAAAAGAAAAAATTAAAAAGTAAAAATACAAACTAATCTAAGTTACTTTAAAATTTTAATTTAAGTTAAAATTTTACATTAATTATGTTAAGGCTCTGTTTCAACCATTTGAGTGTCTCTTTCACAGGTTTTTATCAGTTTAAAGAATCCAGTGCAAGTCCCAAACCCAAAGAAACTCACAGCTCACAATTTTTGTTTGATTATAAGCAGGACTTTTCATCAACACCCGCCAACCCACCAAATGCGGGTAGATTTCAGCTGTTAGACAGCAGCTCCCACTAGCCACTTTGGCTGGTTGGAAATTAGGGGTGTCAAAATGAATCGTTTCTTCTGTGCACCGCGATGCAGATGGGGACAATTCGATATCGGTTCAGTAATAGATCATAACCGGTTATTACGCACTGACGTCATTTATCCCCTATGCGCGATGTCGCGGTAGAATACTATGGTAAAGGAGGCGAGGGTGAGTAAATAAAACACTCCTACTACTTAAAAAGC
>CAIGQZ010002445.1:10952918-10974078 GCA_903798205.1 Danio tinwini
GGGGGGGGGGGGGTTCGTTCTAAAATGCCATTTTAAAACTAAGCTGTATCAATGTAAATGGGGCCTGAGTGTGTGTTTTTCACGAGCGCGTTTGCAATGGGGGCGGTGCGGAAGATCGGTGATGCTGCCTCAGCAGCATCATGATGTCTATAGGCCATCGGCGATGGCATCGTCTATCGACCCAACCCTAATAGCTTTAAAACCAAAGTGCAGCCACACGTCAGCTCAAAAAGCTGGAGACACCTTTATATTTTATGCCATGCTCACTCTTGCTTACTTCTGATATCATACTACTTGGTGTTTTGTTGATCGCGAGTTAGCGACATCTACAGGAGCGGAGGAGGAGGTAATTTGGCACAACTTGAATCGATATTTGAGGTTGGACTATCGATACACTATCGTAAAATAAATTATCGTGATAGTTACATGTATCGATAATATTGCACAGCCCTAGTGTAGATGTCCTGGAGGGAGGGAAGCTCACCTCCTACTACGCGTCCAGCAGTTCGCACAATCCTATGTAGACCTTTGCGATTGCTGCTGATGCTGTTTCCGTACCAGGTGGTGATGCAGCCAGTCAGGATGCTCTTTACCGTGCAGGTGTAGAACGAGCGGTGGATGTGGGGGCTCATTCCAAACCTCCTGAGACGCCTTAGGGAGAAGAGGCGTTGTTGTGCCTTCCTCAGCACTGCGTCTGTATGAGCAGTCCATGGCAGATCCTCAGCGATGTGTACTCCAAGAAACTTGAAAGTGCTGACTCTCTCCACTGATGTCCCGTTGATGGTGATGGGAGTGTGGTCTTTCTTCTCTCTCCTAAAACCCACCACCAGCTCCTTGGTTTTGCTGATGTTGAGTGTGAGGTGGTTTTCCTGACACCACTGCGTCAGAGTGTGCATGCGTTGTGTCATCAGCAAATTTAACGATGACGTTGGATGACGTCCTGCGGCGCGAGTTGAGAGTTTTGCACGTTTGACGCATTACATGCGAATCGCTCTAGTAGAAATATTTGAACTTTAGCGGACATTCGCACCGCGTTAACAAATCGTGAGCTTGCATTTGTATGGGAGGGATTATGATGTAGTGCCTGTCGTTGGTGTCCAGAGGAGATATCCTCTTGCAGACAACGGACAACAGCTTATCAAACTAGGCTCGGCTCAGTCTGAAGCATTGCTGTAAGCCTCCATCATCCAGGTACAGTTTCTGGAGGAGTTTATGAACTCACAGAGCTGGATGCAATTATGAAAGGATCTAGTGGACACAGACACAGCGGCAAACGAATCTACAATGTTTTTCAGCCTTCCTAAAGCATTAAAAGCACAGCTAATCTCTCAATAAAATCCATGTTAGCCATTTAACAATGAAGCAAGAGTCACAGGGCAGACAGAAGCCCTGCCTATGACATGAATGCCAATGATGTGAATATTGTGAAGTGTATTTGACAAGTGAATGAAGCGAATTTGATGCGTGAATGAAGTGAAAACACTCAAAATGTTCACTATTTTATTGCAAAAAGAGCTATTTTTTGCGAGTGCCGTGTCTGATGTGAACACAGCAAAAAAGTAATTAGTAAAAGTGATTTTTGTAGTTTAGTTAAATTTTTGCCATGTTAAATTTACAGTAAAACACAATTTATGATATAGATATATAAAACTTACAAAGTGACATTCTGATTGCTTGTTTCCAACTTATTAGTTTGTACTTTTCAACTAATTCCTTATAAGACTTTCAGTCAGAAGTTATTCGAAGTTATTTTCGTTAACTTTTTCGCACGCTTGATTTACAGTAAAATACAATTTCCGATAAAAAATCATACAATGTGACATTCTGATGTATTATTTTCAACAAGTTAATTTGTAATTTACAGCTTATTCCTTTCATTAGGAACGTTATGAGGTGATTTTTGACAGTTTAGTTCATTTTTTGCATGTTTGATTTACAGTAAAATACCATTTACAATAAAAAAAATATAAAACTTACAAAATAATACCAAATATTTAACTTTGTAAGGCCTAAAAAAGCTCCACCGTATTTCATTTAACCTAAAGTTTTTGTTGCACCTACAAAAACATTCAGAGAAAATGTCTGTTATCATGATCAGTGATTCCAGTTATGAATTGTTCATGCTAATAGGTTTTACACACTTTACAGCGAAAGTTCTCTGATATTATGGGAGTGTCTGAAGTGAATGTGTTCTTAAGGGAACTAAAGCCTTGTGCACGAGAGCGTCAGAGCTCTGGTTACCATGCTGTTTCCTCACATGGGGCTAATTACACAGCCCAGAGGCATTCAAAAGGGTACAGGATCAATACACAGAGAGCTGTCAGATGAAAACCTGATGGGGGTTTGGCCTGTGTGCAATAATAAACTCCAGCAGTAAGCAAATGCACAAACAAATTAGTTCTAATAAACTTTAATAAGCGACAGGTGTGAAATTTCTTGGTGACTAACTCAATCATTTTTAATTATTAGTACTGTAAGTAAATCTCCCAATTTTAGACGTTTATAAGCATATATGTATGTATTTTAGCACAGCTGCATATGCAATATTATCAACCTATTATTTTTCAAATACAAAAACTTAAAAAACAAAAGTTTAAAACAACAGTAAATATTTGTATGTGTATTTAGGGACATTCTGTAATGAAAATATGACATAAAGAATCCCACTATACTTGTTTTTAACTGTCTTTGACTACTAAATCATACATTCAGCTTCTTTTATCATGAAATTATTACACTGTAAAAAAAAACTGTTGTCCATCTATATGTAAATTTTTTGTTAAACAAAGTTTAACTATCTGCTGCAGTTCAATCTGAGAATCAGAATGGGGAAGAAAGGTGATTTAAGTGACTTTGAACATGATGGTTGTTGGTGCCAGACGGGCTGGTCTGAGCATTTCAGAAACTGCTGATCTACTGGGATTTTCACACACAACCATCTCTAGGGTTTACAGAGAATGGTCTGAAAAAGAGAAAAGATGCAGTGAGCAGCAGTTATGTGGGTGCAAATGCCTTGTTGAAGCCAGAGGTCTGAGGAGAATGGCCAGACTGGTTCGAGCTGATAGAAAGGAAGCAGTAACTCAAATAACCACTCATTACAACCGAGGTCTGCAGAAGAGCATCTCTGAACGCACAACATGTCCAAACTTGAGGCAGATGGGCTACAGCAGCAGAAGACCACACCGGGTGCCATTCCTGTCAGCTAAGAACAGGAAACTGAGGCTATAATTTGTACAGGCAAGAAGATTGGAGAGAATAGAAGATTGGAAAAACGTTGCCTGGTCTGATGAGTCTCGATTTCTGCTGTGACATTTGGATCGCAGTGTCAGAATTTTGCATCAACAACACGAAAACATAAATACATCCTGTCTTGTATTAACGGTTCAGGCTGGTGGTGGTGGTGTAATGGTGTGGATTTTCTTGACACACTTTGGGCCCATTAGTACCATTGTGTCAATGCCACAGCCTACCTGAGTATTGTTGTGACCATGTCCATCCCTTTACAACCACAGTGTCTCCATCTTCTGATGACTACTTCTAGCAGCCACGTCATAAAGCGCGAATCATTTAAAACTGGTTTCTTGAACATGACAATGAGTTCACTGTACTCAAATGGCCTCCACAGTCATCAGATCTCAATCCAATAAAGCACCCTTGGGATGTAGAGCACCTTTGAGATGTGGTGGAAAGGGGAACGACAAATCTGCAGCAACTGCGTGATGCTATCATGTATGTATGGACCAAAAACTCTGAGGAATATTTCCTGTACCTTGTTGAATCTATGCCATGAAGGATTAAGGCAGTTGTGAAGGCAAAATTGGGTCCAATCTGGTACTAGTAAGGTGTACCTAAAAAAGTGGCCAGTGAGTGTATATTCTGTATTATTTGTTATTACAGTTCAAAAAAATGTTCTGTCTTTCCCTACAATCTGGTCAACACTGTAAAAAAACATTGAGTTAATGAGTGAAGTACCAAAGGTTTCTGCAGTTCTGACGTCAGCTGTAGATGTGAATGAATGGCGGAAGAAAGTAGTTCCTCATACAAAAGTGTTTTTAGACTCTGTGTTTGATTTTCTTTGTTATATATATGATTATGCCGTCAAACTGTTGTATAAATGCAATATCACACTCTTAGCACTACAATATGGCTGCATATCGTTACTGGTGGGACAACGCAGACCTCCCACCAGTGCTAATATACAGCCATATCGCACTGCTACTCGTGTGATATTGGTCCTATATATACTGAAAAAAAATATTAATTGGATTTACTAATTTACTAACAAACAAATTAAGTTGAACAGTACTAAAATTTATTTGTTTGTTTAAAGGTGCAGCATGTAAGTTTGACACCCAGTGGTTGAACTAGGTATTGCACTCCTGGATCAAAATAAACGCATGCGCAGGTTGCCAGATTGAGTACAGGAGCGAGTGATTTACACTGTGTTCTAAATAAAAGCAACGACACGCGATAGAGGGAATATTTTCCATATTAAAAGTAATTTTGGTTCTAACCAACACCTCAAATTGATATATTAGAAACGGCTTCTATTTCTCACAGCTGAACAACAAAAACCTATGACAGTGATCACCTCAAGTAAGTCTTGTGTGTTTAATTCAGTGCTACATGCTAACTATGTGAGTTTGAATACCGTTTCGTAAGTGAGTGCATATTCTGTGCTTCTGAAAGACTGTATTTAAATTTCTGTCGTGTTTTGTTATGGTGCAAACAGCCAAACTGCTGTTTATGTGTTGTTAGAACACAAGATTACAATGTAACCTGCTCACCTAATGTTTACGTTCATAATATTTATTTCATTTGCTAATTAATAACCTCATGTGGAACTCAATATGTCTCATTTCGATGTCTGATACTGTACATTTCGGTCACGGACGCATGCTTTCAGAGCTTTTTTGAATGAATGAATAAAATATGCTGTTTTCCAACAAGACAACCAGGGGTGCTGAATTATAATTGGCTAAACTGGCATTGTGCAGGTTAAATAGACCTAAACAAAGACAGCGTTCCGGCACGGAAAAAACTTTTTCAAAGCAGAATATCTGACTTCAGCATTGTTTTTCAGTTAAACAAGTATGTTCACTTGGGATGTTTCTTAAATATCTGCAAATATATTATGGTATTTTTATGCTTTAGAAAAAGTCAAAAACGTACATACAGCACCTTTAAATCCAGCCTATATAAATTGTTTGCAACCACTTACCTTAATTGTAAATCAATTAATTCTTTTTTTTTTCAGTGTATATGAATGCATGAGTTCAAATGCAAAAAAACTCTAAGTGACATCTGAAACAAACTTTTTTCAGCCTCCTATGTTTGTGTTCTATTATTTAACTTTAAATCCAACGAAAAGAACATATTGTTTCCCCTTAAAGTAAAATTACCAAACCTACAGTACACACAGGAGTCTGAGAAAAATGCTCATTTAAGAAGAAAATGTCAAATGGCATCTGAACTCTTCATATCAACACTAAAATAGTTATATTGGTGCATCCATATGTTAAATGTTAACATACTGTATGACACACATAATGAATTCTACAAAAACACTGAATCTGTCGTCAAATTAAAATTCAAAGATGAACATTTCTAAATAATTCCGCCTGCAGATGTAGATAAGACATGAAATCAGTCTACAAATAGGATCACTGTATAGCACTCGCCCTGAGCTTGCTTTCAGTGCTGCCTGAATAAGATAGACACGCACCAGTAAACACAAATCCCCATCATTATGTATAGCGGGACTTGTGGATCACGTCGTGGAAACAATTAAGAATTTCTGGTATCTAATTTCCATGTAAATCAAAGCAACGTCAGTAACTTAAGGCTAAACGCATGCTGAATATAATGGCATGAATATCATGTCAATGACCAACGTGTGGTTTATTAGCAAAATTGACTTTTACATGGAGGGAATATCAAATAATATACTTTGTAAAATTGATGCTGAAGCTTTGCCTTGTATAACTGCACTACTCCATTGTAGCACTACATAAATATAAATGAATTATAAATATATTTATAAATTATAAATGAAATATAAACGTCTAAAACGTTAAATATATTGTAATATATTTCTTTAAAAGTCATTCATAAAACCTCACATAAAAGTTTTGTATAACTATACAAAACAAAAACAAAAGTTAAAACACTTAAAGGATTAATTCACCCCAAAAAATCTAATAAAAATCGAATTCATTTTATTTAATTAATTTTATTATTAATGTTATTAATTGCTAGTGTAATTCCAATCCTGAGACCTTTACTCGTCTTCACAACTCAATAAAGATAGTTTAGATGAAATCCGAGAGCTCTCCAAACAGCAACGTTCCAGAGACGTTCAAAGATCAGACATGGAATCAAAAACACTGTCGAAACATGTGAGTTCAGTGGTTCAACTGTAACCATACGAAGCTCCAAGAACAGTCCTGTGCACCAAAATAATTGTAAAAGCAACTTTGCTTGTCTATGTCTTCCACTTTAAATCAGGGTGCACATTTTCAACAGGCAATACAATGCTTGTTTGTCATGCTGCTGGCTCTAATGGTAATAAATTATAATGTCCATAGTAAATGCACACCCTGACATGACATGACGTGTTCTTGTGGATTCGTATGATCAAAGCTAAACCACTGAAGTCAGATGGAAGGTTTTGACAATGTTTTTAGTTCCTTTTTTGGAATTCAAAAGTTTCTGGACCCTTGTTGTCTATGAAGAATAAAGGAGTTCTTGGATTGTACGTATTTAAAATATGTTCCATTGTGTTCCAAAGACGAACAATGGTCTCAGGGGATAGGAACGAGATGAGGATAATTAATGACATAACTTTTGGTTTAACAAATACCTTAAATATTAAATATAATTTTTCATTTATTTATTTATTTATCTTTTTGTCAAAACTGACATATTATTTGACTAATAGATATAATGTTTAAAAAGAAATCAATATCATTTTAAATAAGCCAGTTGGCTAACTTTAACTTTTACTGATGATACAGTTTTGTTCATACAGTAGCTATATTTGTATAGAAATAACTTTTGCAGTTCCATCAGGCATTATCTGACCCATAAAAATAAGCAAAAAGAAAAGAAAAGCAAAAAAGGAAAGGACACTGAAATGTCAAGTCACTTGAGTACAGACTGAGGAAGCGCTATACCTGTATTTACACAGCTCACATTACAGGACCTCGACGCAGCCAAGACACACATAGCACAGAACAAAAGCCTTCCTTATATAAAATAACTCCTTTATAGCAGTACAGGAGCCTGAAGTCTTCACAAACAGAAAGTGTTGCGCAACGACAGTATACCTTACACTCCTATAGACACATTTAAAGGGATAGTTCACATAAAACTGAAAATTCTGTTTACTCATTCTTGACTTGGTCCAAACATGTTTGATCTTTTCTTCTATTTTGAAGAAATCTGTAAACCATTGACTTAAATGCACCATAAAAAAATTGTTGGGTTCCACACAATCGATACATGTTGGGATAACATGAAGGAATTAAGTTAACTTATAAATTTTTACAAATTTAAGTAGATTAAACATAAAACAATTAAGATGTGCCCAAATAAACTCGAGCTTCCAGCAGGCACAGGACGTCATCATGACATCAGGTTGAAGTTATACCACAACATCGTGGGGACGTTGCATTTTGTTGTATCTGGTTGAAGTCAGAACAAAACATCTGACCTTAATGTCCAATGTCCAACCTAAAATCAACCAAATATCAATGTCTAAAGGCTGATTTACCAATGCCAACGCTGATGCGCACCTCTCAAAAAATGTAACTACACATCGCAACGATGCGTATTGCAAGCTCTGTGATTGGTCGGCTTGGGTAGCTGTGATGAGTGTGGGCGGTGCTGAGAGCTGCGAGCCCAATTGAGCGAGTGTTTACAAGTGTCGAGTCCCGTGAAGGAGCTTTAGATGGAAACTTTTCTTTGTGTTTACCTTATAATTAAAGTTGTTGCGTGTCCGCCAGTTCCCGCCTCTAAATTTACGAGTTTTAGCTACGTGTACATTAAGGTAACATTCAAAAACAAAACAAAACACCCATGAAGAAACTCGACACAGAGGAACATTTAAACCTACTGCCAGCTAGCGTTTCAGAAGTGTTAATGCATAGCAAAACAAACAGCACACAAGTATAAATGCACGGCTACACGCAAGGCAGTCGCCATGGGTTACGTTGATCACTCGACGCAGAAGTAAAAAACAGCCTTATTGACGTTACAGCGTGCCGTTGTGTGGATATTACCAAAATGACATCTATCAGATGTTGGATTTTGGTTGCTATACCTGACGAATAAATGTCAGTATTTGACGTTATATGTCGAATATAATATTGGTTTATGTTGAATATGTTGTTGGTTTAAGAAGTTGGCTTGACGTTGAATTTTGGTCACTTTTCAACACAACCTAAAATCAACCATATATCAACGTCATTTGATGTTGTTATTGGACATCAAAATAACATTGTGCTTGGACGCTGGCTAGAGATTGAATTTTGATCACCTGACGTCACAACCTAAATCTAACCTAATATTAACGTCTTATGACGTTGTGTGACTGCTGGGCTCATTTTAAATCAATATACTGAATAAACAGCAAGCATTATCTTTTAAGAGTAGTGTTTGTTCTTCTGTCCTATTACGGAAGCCAATGGCTACAGCTTTATTCAAAATATCTAGTTTTGTGTTCAACAGATGAAAGAAACTCATAAATGTTTGAAACCACTTGAAGGTGCTAAACAGTTCACTAATTTTTGAATGAACTACCCCTTTAAAACACAGGGTTAATATTATTATTATGCAAAATCCCTTTACTCTTCTAAATGCAGGATGATCTAGAAATGCCTGGAACATTATATCTCCCATTTGGAAATCTCTGGGACTAATCAATACACCAGCATGGTAGGAGATTACCCAGCCATGTGTAAAAAAAAAAAAAGCCAGAGGGGTGTTTTCCACACGTTGCCTTTCATAAGAGATTGGGGGCTGAGTTCATTTACAACCCGACAAGCGTAA
The DNA here is from genome assembly GCA_903798205.1 of Danio tinwini. NCBI lineage: Eukaryota > Metazoa > Chordata > Actinopteri > Cypriniformes > Danionidae > Danio > Danio tinwini. The sequence goes on from CAIGQZ010002445.1 coordinate 10,961,970, forward strand.
CGTTCCGCTCAGGTGACATTACCCCTAGAACTCCATGACATAGCTGCTTAAGCGTGTCTATTATTAACGGTTACAACCAAGCCCTCAGTTTGCAATGCACTGGTCATTGATGTCTCCATAAATCGCATATTGGACTGCTGTCAATGAATGTGGCAAATGTCATAATATCTGCAGGCAATTCCAATTGGATTCCCCCTTTGTTGGGGTGAGCTACCAGCACTAATTATTATTGACTATTTAAAAAAGGACTAAAAGGTTTTTAGAAGTCTGTTTCCAGTTATCTTAATGTCAGAGAAAAGTTATTCCAGACAAAGTATTAAAAAGATCCACTCAATGTGAGCATTATTCCCTTCATCACGCAATAATGAGTTGACATTACAAACAAGTTTAAAGAAGACTTGATACTCCAGAACAAACTAATTTATACAGGGAGTGAGAACATTGAGAATATATCTTCCAAATCATACTGTTGTCTTAGGGTGCTTTCACGCCTGCCTTATTTAGTTTGGTTGAATCGCACTAGAGTTCATTTTCCCTTTTGGTTCGGTTCGTTTGGGCAGGTGTGAATGTAGCAATTGTACTCGAGTGCGCACCAAAAGCGGACCAAAAAAGCGTACCGAGACCTCCTTGAAGAGGTGGTCTCGGTAGGCTTTCAAACGAACCCTGGAGTGGATCGTTTGTGGTGAGAACATGGTCCCAACTAAAACAGACCCAACCGCAAAAAGTACTGCACCTTTTTGGACTAATCCAGCTGCCGTAGGCCAATGCGCTGTGCATTATGGAATGTGAAGGAAAAGTATTTGTTGACAGAGAGAGAGAGAGGGTGAAAACATTACCTGATGGATCGTTGGTAATATTTCCGGAAGATGACCATGTTGCAGTTTAGCTAAATTAATTAATTTAAATCAGCCTCCTCCTGAATGACGTACGATGCACCTTCGCCGTTTGCAATGCCTTAAAACATTGTTTTCCAACCACAGCCACGCTTCATTCTCGAAATGTATAGTGTCTAAAGTGATGTATACAAACTATAAAGTATACTATGAGCAGGGATACAATCAGCCAGCGCAGTCATGCCTCCATAGTGAAAAGCAACATTTTGTGTCTGCCAGTTTGTTTATTTGTAGGAGTTCCATTGGCATTTTCCCGCACTTGAATTCTGACCGATCGAAAAGCAGTTTAGGAAATATGTTCAACAACATCTGGCCAATGAGTGATGTGGATTTTGTCACATGAATGCATTTTGGTTGTTTTCAACTGGTTCGGACCAAAGCAATCAGTGTGGTGTGAAAGCGGCCCAAAGGCGGCAGAAAATGCTACAATGTATCATTTATTGCCCTTGGTCTAGACCAAATAAAGCAAACTACAAATGTGAAAGCACCCTTACTCTGGAACATTATTAAAGGTGCTGTATGTAGGTCTTTGACTCTTTTAAGCACTAAAATACCATATGTTTGCAGATATTTAAGAAACAAGTGAACATTCTGATAAAACAAAGCTAAAGTCAGTTATTCCACTTTGAAAATGCAAGTTACATGCCAGAATGTCTGTCTTAGTTTTGGTTCTTTGGTCCTGCCCACTGCCAGTTTAGCCAATTTTATTTCAGCACCCTGGAGTTGCCTTAATGGAAAACCCAAGCGGCAACCTCCCTTTCTCACTCGAGAAGCCAATACGGAAGTAACTAAATCTGCAATTCATCGACTCGCCTTGGGGGGCTGGCTCCAGGAAATCCAGATGATTTCTGACTGCATTGGTAAATTGGCCATTTTTACAGCTGATAAAAACATGTTTACAGCCTGGTACAAAAGATGGCTTTGGTGCATATAGCTATGATTACCCTTCATGACAACTGTGAGGGCGGTGAATTTTTTTTATAAATCGTCCGTTTCGTTTTTATTAAGTTATATTAAAGTACATCCAGGGCGTACATACAGTAACCCTTATTTACAACAAACATAAACTTCCTTTGGGTAGAGCTGTGCACAACTCTAAACAATATTGCAATACATATTGGAAATGAACCTATACATACATACTATGAGTCTGTAAATTATTCATGAAATTGTTCAATTTAGAAAACATTTTCAAAAAAAAAAGATTTTTTGCATTATATAAAATTTGCTTGACAGATTTTGACAACTAGTTCAACATTTTTGTAAGTAATGACTCAAAAAATGAAATGAGGACTATTAGGTTTATATGGAATGACTATTCAGCATCCACAAGTTTAGTTCATTTTGACTGGCATGACATAAGCAATTGAAAATGTTACAAACAGCAGAGAGTTGTATGAAAGCAAATGATGCATGTCCAAAAGCATTCGCAATTTGTTGGAAGGAATGAGAAACTGCTACTATGATGTGTACAAATGACTAATTGTTTTGATAAATGCATTAACTGTTGCGAGAAATGCACCAAAGCGACTGAGAAAAATTATAAAATACATTTCAATGTATTTTTGCCCATCCCTGACCTCATATATACTTTAGTTTCTCATCAAATCGTGTCCAATCAAATAGTAATGCCGATAGTATGACATGCCCGCCCCTTCAAGACAACTCTCACTGGCAAAGCGATAATAAAACAAATGTTGTTTTTTTTAAGAGAGGAGCTACGTCCCTATGTTTCTTTTCATGTTTTGGTTGAGATTACGTCAAACATAGATTAAAAATGCACATTTCAAAGCACTTCACGAGAGCTTTAATGCCATTTGCTGATTTCAGTCAAACAGAAGGCATCCTTCGTCATCTCATCAGTGAAATGCTACTTAGTACAATTCCTGGGAAAAACTATGAAATTACAGTAATTTGAGTATTTATAATTTGTCGCTAACAATAGCAATGCAGTCTACATTAATATTATTATTATTTATTATAATAATAAAGATGTAAATCCTGCCCCTTTTGGAATGCCGTTGTGGACGTTTTATGTTATAACTCAGTTTAATGACACACTTTTCACAACATTGTTCATTTCCTAAAAGATTGTACTATTGTTCATTTCCTACACTGTACTATGGTAATTCAACTGCGAGTTACTGTATGTTGTTATTCAGAAAATGTACCACATTCATTCATTTATAAATTTTTCTTCAGCTTAGTCCCTTTATTCATCAGTCAGGGGTGTCGCTAGACCCTATTCACTGGGGCACGTGCCCCAGTAAAAATCACCAGTGCCCCAGTAAATGTTTTGAGATGTGATTTACTTCATATGCAAAGTGTATTTATTTAGAGTCGCAATTCCGAAATAAAGACAATATTCTCTATGTGCAACCGAACCAACGCTGGTGAAAGCAATGTAGTTTAATTAAAAAGCAAACTGAGCACGTGCGCAGAAAAAAACATACCCGTGCCCCTCACGCATTGCTCCTGCTTGACACTGACATGCTGCTCTGGTCCCGGTTTAAGTCTCAGTTGCGAACATGCACGCTCGAAAAATAGCCGCACTGCATACGCGCCGCTCATGCATTGTGAACAGTCTTCTATGTGGAGGTGTCAGCATGCAGTGAGTTTTGCAAGTCGACAAAACAAAGTGTAAATTATATGATGGTGATCTTATTTTGACTAAGCATGGCTCCTTCTATGAAAAAAAAGGAGGGATGATGAGTCCGGGAAGTAAGTTAATAAACCTAATTCTTGGCCATGAGTCGGGTCTAAGACAGCATTCATTAATTTTCTTTTCGGCTCAACACACAACAGATAATTCTATAAAACATCTCTTTTTTTTGTATTCTACAGAATTGTCTATAGAATTTCATTTTAAAGAGCCCCTATTATGGGTTTTTGAAAATGACCTTCCATGTAGTGTGTAACAGCTCTTAGTGAAGTGAAATATCCAGCTAAAGCTTAAATCTGAAAGTGGACAGTTTTTAAAACTATTGATTTATCTATAAAAGAGTCGACTCATAGTGGTTTAAATGAATCATCTTCATAATGAGTCTTCAGCCGTTTTGGTGCGACGTCGTTACGAAACATAATGGTTGCGCGCGCAGACCTGGCAAAATTCAAACCTGTGGCCCCGCCCACTAACACAGCAGCAAGACGCTCATGAAGATGATGTGTTTACATGGATATTATTGGAAGTGTGAGGGAAAGGAGTCGTTCAGAAATCTGCACGCTTACAATGGGCGATTCATCACTACACAGCTCATGCATTAGTTTCTTCCTCCATCTTGTAATGGACAGACAATACACCAGGGGTGCGGGCAAAATAAGAACAAATTATTAGGTACACCGGCAGGCTGCTGAACGCTGGGCTTCGGGCTGGTGAGCAGCACTGAAAAGGCTTGCGAATGGAGAGCGGGAGCCCCCAGAGATAGCTTGTCAGAGGACAAAGGATGCTACAACCTCCCGGCTGGGGATGTGATCGTTTAGAAAAGCAGAGTACAGGTAAGCACTTAGAACATATAGCAGTTCACGGACGAGGTGCCACAGCAATGATTGCAAATAGAAATGATCTACATGTTTTGTTACTAGTAACCGCGTGTACTGTATCAGTTTAACTTTATATTCTCATATTGCGTCTAATGCCACGTTGTAAACGCGACGCGTGCTGCTTTGTTTATGCATTTAAATGTGTTTGTGAGCTCGTTCCACTGCCGTTTGTCGTTGCTATGGCCACTGTTAGCTAATCCTGCACACGTGCAGCGGTTCAGAATAGTTCAGCTTTTGCTGCTGTGTGGATTAAAACTGAATGTATGTCATACATGTGCTAGTGTTTAACTGCACTGCTTTCAGCGCTGATGTGTCTGAACAACACTGTTGAGAGCCGGGTACTGTTTACTGTGGTGTTAGTACGTTTACTTTGAAGCCTGTTTCGGGCATCCGCTGCGATCAGATCCTATACCCATGTTGGCGACCCGCGGGCTTGATAAACCATGGTGGGCATTTTACTGTCTCGCGCTGAGCGCTGTCGACCAATGGCAACAGGCTGTCATCGGTCCAATCAGCGCAGATTAGCTTCGCGCTAAGCAGGGGTTTGGGAACAGATGAATCGCTGAACGATTCATATGGGAGTCGCTGGGATAATTAGGTAAAAATAAATGCATATTATAAGACCATGAACGTGTTTTTTGAACTTGCATACATATCAGTATGTTGTTGGAGACCCATAAAACCGAAATATGACCCTTTTCAATGTGTAATAGGGGCTCTTTAATAAAATTAATATTCATACAAAAGATTTCTTAAATTATCTTAGCATCACTCCAGTTGTGTCTTTAGATTGTTTTTCAGTTACATTTAGGAATTATTTCTGTTATTTATTTAGAATAATAATTGTATAATAACAATAATACTGTTATTTATAATTAAATATTTTTAATATATATATATATATATATTATATTTATATTATATATATTTTTATCTATAAAAAATTGTTTTTTTTTTTTTTTTTTTTTTTTTGAGGGGGAGCTGTGCCCCAGTAGAGCTTTATGTCTAGCAACGCCCCTGGCCAAAGCGGAATGAACCGCTTTCTAGTACTTTCCAGCAACTGAGTACTAGAAAGTACCCATATATTCTCACATGCACACACATACACGTACACTACAGCCAGTTTACTTTATTTATTTCGCCTATGCATGTCTTTGGACTGTGGGGAAAACCAGAGAACCCGGAGAAAACCCACACCAACACGGGGAGAACATGCAAACTCCACACAGAAATGCCAACCGGTTCAGCTGGGACTCGAACCAGTGACCTTCTTGCTGTGCTAACCACTGAGCCACCGTTTCACCCAAAATGCACCCCAGTTTTTTATTTTAATTTAGTTTTTAACACATTAATGTGCACAAAGTGGAATCAAAACCATGTTCTTCTCTACATGACACATTTAGTTTTATTTATTAAACACTGGGGGGCCAACAGTTTCATTGTTTATCTTAACAAAAAGTGTTTAAGTCCATTCATGCCTGATATCAGACAGGAATTAAGGCTCCTAGGACTTCCTGAGGAGGTGGCTGCAGTGCCCCCGGCTGCCCGGCAGTCAGGCTAACCCAAAGCAAACAGTTGACAAAGCATTTCATCCGCTAAGTTGTGCACAATGTGAAAAGGGGTGAGCTAGACCTGTGATTTTAGCACACTCAGCCAAAACTAACAAAGGGCCAACAAAGAGCCTGATAACAACCCAGTCAAAACATCCTACTAACTGGTAGAGGGTTGTAACCTTTAAAATTATTTTTATACTGAAAGTTTGAGAACATAATACATAAATCTAATATTTGACTTATTATATACATTTTGTATATAATTTTATTTAATAATATTAATAATAAATGCATATTATATAAATGTATATACAACACTAACATTAACTAATTGTAAAGTGTGACCCACAATTCTTAATAAATGAAAATGGGAAAATTTTAAACACTATTGTACATTTGCATGCAGAGGTCACGCTGCACGTAGACACTTTTGATTGGCTGAACAGCAGTTATGGTTAGATATGGATGGGGAGATGGCACATGAGATCATAGAGATGGAAAATCTGTGATTGACGCACACACACACACACACACACACACACACGTGAGGATGATGTCCTTGTCACTATTCTCCAGTGGCAGTACATACCCTTCAAACATATATTGACAATAAAGTAAAAAATATATATATAATTAAATAAATAATACAATAAAAACATAAAACATACACAAAGTAAAATAACATTTAATAAAAAATAAAACATTTACAAAGTAAAAAAAAATAATATATATATATATATATATAATAAAATACAATAAAATCACATAAAACAATTGTAAATAATAAAATATAATTTAATTTAATAAAAAAATTATATTAAATAAACAAATTAAAAACAATAAAGTATTAAAGTAAAATAAAATAAATAAGAAAATAAAATAAGAAAAAAATAATAAATATTTATAAAAAAATAAATAAATATATACAATTAAATAAAAGAAAAGAAAAAATAATAATAAGAAATCAAATTTAATTTTAAATTAAAAGAAAAGAAAAAATAAATAATAATAATAATATAAAATAAAATAAAAAATTTAATGAAATAAAAAATAAAGAAATAAAAAAGTACTAAAATAAAACTATATATATATATATATATCGTAAATTAAAAAAAATATATGGTAAAATTAAATGAAATACTTTTTTATTTCATTAATTTAGCTTTAGTTTGTATTTTGTATTCATGCATGGGTTTAAATTCTGTACTAATGCAATCTTGGTATCACTATGCATGAAATAAACAAACTTGAAACCATTATAAGACAACAGAAAACTCATGCCTAAATGCACATCATTCTAATGATGTAACACACATCACTGTTCTAACGCATCAGGTGCTGACAGATATTACTGCTGGACCACTGGATACAGTCTTACCATGCAGTTCATCGCAAAGTGGTTGTGTTGTGTCTGCAGCTCCATCACGTGCTGATGGTTGGCTCCTATCTCGGTGTAGGTGGTCAGGAACAGGCCTTTATTGTGGACAATCCAATCGAACATCTGTTGAGAAGAGAAAAAAAAAACAGAACTGAAATGGGAGACATGGAGTTATATGATGGTATTAATCTGCGCAAAACCCACAAAACATAAATGTGCTGAGATTTTGGGTAATCTGCTTGTTTTCAGATGATCCTATAAAGTTGAACTTATCCATATCGAATCATTTTGTTGTTGTTTTTTATAGAAACACTGACTATTGAATACAACATAATATTAAATATGAATATTGATATAGTAGTCAAAATCTGAAATGAAAACTTTGGATCACTTCAAAGGTTGACTAATGTGTATAGTGTGTAAAATATTAAAATAAAGACACTGATACTGTTATAAAACAATCTGTTTTTAAAGGTGCAGTATGTAAGTTTGACACCCAGTGGTTGAACTAGGTATTGCACTCCTGGATCAAAATAAACGCAAGCCCGGGATGCCAGATGCCAGGGAGCGAGTAATTTACACTGTGTTCTAAATTAAAGCAATGACACGCGATAGAAGGAATATTTTCCATATTAAAGGAAATTTTGGTCCTAACCAACATCTCAAATTGATATATTAGAAACGGCTTCTATTTCTCACAGCTGAACATGTGAATGACAGTGATAACCTCAGGAAAACCTTGTGTGCTTTATACAGTGCTAAATGCTAACAATGTGAGTTTGAATAGATTTTAAACCTTACCGTTTCGTGAGTGAGTGCATATTCTGTGCTTCTGAAAGGCTGTATTTAAATTTCTGTTGTGTTTCGTCTGGTGCAAACAGCCAAACTGCTCATCACTGAGTATCTCGTCACAAAGCGTGTTGTGAGGATACGCGGTTACAATGTAACCTGCTCACGTTCGTAATATTTATGTTATTTGCTAATTAATAACCTCATGTGGAACTGAATCTATCTCATTTCGATGTCTGATACTGTCCATTTCGGTCACAGATGCATGCTTTTCAGAGCCTTTCCAACAAGGCAACCCGGAGTGCTGAAATATAATTGGCTAAACTGGCAATGTGCCTAAACAAAGACAGCGTTCAGGCACGGAAAAACCATTTTCAAAGCAGAATATCTGACTTCAGCATTGTTTTTCAGTTAAACAAGTATGTTCACTTGGGATGTTTCTTAAATATCTGCACACATATTATGGTATTTTTATGCTTTAGAAGAGTCAAAAACTTACATACAGCACCTTTAATATCTGTAGGACTAACTTGGTATTCATGAAGGAACCCTGAACAAAAGACATGTGTCTTTTTTAATTCTTGAGAATATCCTTAATAATGATAATGAATGCTTCTTGAGTACCTAATAAGCATAATAAAATGATTCCAGAAAATTACTTTCACAATATCACTGTTTAACTGTAATTCTTTCTTTTTTTTTAAGATTTATTTTTGGCCTTTTTTTTGCTTTATTAGACAGTAATGAGACAGGAAGCGAAGTTGGAAAGATAGAGGGAGGGGGGGCTGCTATTTTTATTATTAAAAATAGCAGGCTACCTCAAATCCATCGCTACACAGAAAATATGCATTAAATTAATGCTCCGCTGTTATTCTTATATCACAAAACCTCTGTCAACATTTTTAATAGAAGGCATTATTTTAAAGATTATATCTTGAGCATCTGGTTTTACCTTCTCTGTCTCACTCGCGATTTGTGCACTCTCTGCGTTTGATAAAGGACAATGACAAGGCTCATATGTAAAGTATATTTTTGCAAAGTATAAGCTACTATAGCATATAACAATTTTGTTGTTTACATATGATATTGCATTAATTTGCATACATGTTTTGTAAGATAAAAATGTAAGCCTTCGTTTCGTGCTGAGTTATCATTATGCAAAAATCAAGAAAGTCTTTGGATTTGTTTGATTCGTAGATTAGGCTTTAAAGTTTTTTTTTTAAATATATATTTTATAAGAACTATTAATAACTGTAATTTTCCAAGTGTAAAAAAGTTTGGTTTGTTGGTAGTACACTAAATCATCACAACTATAGCCTATTTGTTATGTTTATAAGCGGGGCTGGAGCGTGCTCTGATGGAGAGAAAATCCTGACGCTCTGACTTGTGGCCGGCTTGTTTCCAAAGCAGCGCACATTTCAGAAAGTTGTGTTTTACGGCTTCTTTTTCCAATTGTGCAAATAAACTGAAGTGTTTATAACGTGGATCCAGGACAGAGACAATCAGCATCTGTGCTGGTTCGGCATCAACTAGTCTGTGTCAATCTGACCAGCAATATCCTTATTTCGTTTAGCTTCTTTGGCAAAATATGCCTATAGGCACATGTGGTTGCAAGTGTTACCATCCCGCGAGTTAACAAATATGTGTTGCAAATTTATGCATATATATATATATATTTAATCATTTATCTGATACCATTAATCGGTTAAAAACGCACCCTATCGGTTAACAGTGAATCGGTTATTATGAGCATTCCTATTTAAAACTGAGTTAGTGGTAACAAATAAAGGCTAAAATTAATTACTCATTCTGCACTGCATTGTGACGCTTAAACACAGGCATTAAAATCATAAGTCCTTGAATGATTATTATTCTACTGCAAATAATGCTACAAGACCGGTATATAAACCTTTGCTACATTAAATAGAATTACAATAAATGTAGGCTAAATAGTTTAGCTTTGCATACTGTATATAAAAGCTACCCCAATGTTTCATAAAGCATAAATATTAAATGTATAATTTTTTGTGGGTTGTATCTTGTGGTCCAAACTCTAAATCACAGGTGTCAAATCCAGTTCCTGAAGGGCCGGGGCCCTGCAGAGTTTAGCTCAACCCTGCTTCAACCCTGTAGGTTTTAAACAAAACTGAAGGACTAAATTAGTTTGAGCAGGTGTGTCTAATTAGAGTTGGAACTAAACTGTGTGGAGCTGCAGCCCTCCAGGAACTGAGTTTGACACATGTGCTCTAGATGTAAACACGTCTGTATTTGACTTGGCATTTACTGTATTAGTGTATTGTTGTCAAAAGTATCAAATTCAGTATCAGTGGGTACCAAGCCATGTAGATCAGTCAATCCATCAGTGGATTGCTTGTATGTCAGCTAACAGACAGACCAGATGATCTATGAGGCTTTGAAACAATCCACTGTATCTGTGTTTGCATTTGGTGAAGCGATAAACTTCACATCCAATCACAGTCATTTCTTTTGAGCATGTGAACACAATTGCCAATCGGCAGTGTTTAAGTATGCGCTTAACAGCACTCAAATATTAACAGGAAATTGGCGTTTTAAAAAAAATTAAGTATCGATTGGTATCAAACTCGATACTTTCGACAAGTATTTTTTAGGTTGTATCTTTTGGTCCAAACTCTAAAGGTAAACACGTCTGTAATAGATCTCACATATGCTGTAGTGTAGTGCTATCAAATGTAATAGAAATAGACCAGCTGATCTATAAGGCTTTGAAACGCTCCAGTGTCCTTGTATCTGTGTTTGCACTTGGTGAACAGTGATGAAGAGTGATGAACCGATGACCTTTACAGCCAATCACAGTAATTTCTGTTGAGCATCTGAACACAATGGCCAATCAGCAGTGTTTAAGTATGCGCTCAACAGCATTCAAATATTAGCGGGAAATGGGTGTTTTAAAAAATTTCAGTAGCGATTAGTACCGAATTCGATACTTTTGAAAAGTATCAAGTATCGATAACATAAAAAATTACATTCACAATAGAATTTTTAATAGTAGCATATTTGCATTGTAGCGATAATGCTACAAGACTTTCCTTTATATTACGTTTTCCCACACTAAACGCCATTAGAATAAATGTAAGCAAAACAGTTTAGCCTACCCCAATGTTTCATAAAGTATAAATGTCAAATCATTATCATTCTCTTTTAGGTTGTATCTTTTGGTCCAAACTCTAGGGATAAACACGTCTGTAATAGACCTTACATATACTGTAGTGTGATGCTGTTAAAAGTATCAAATTCAGTACCAATCGGTACCAAGCCATGTAGATCAGTCGATCCATCAGCAGATCACTCGTATGTAGTCTCAGAGATAGATCAGCTGATCTATAATGTTTTGAAATGCTCCAGTGTCCTTGTATCTGTGTTTGCACTTGGTGAACAGTGATGAAGAGTGGTGAAGCAATGACCTTCACAGCCAATCGCAGTCATTTCTGTTGAGCATGTGAACACAATGACCAAGCAGCATTGTTATGTATGCGCTCAACAGCATTCAAATATTAGCGGGAAATGGGTGTTTTTAAAAATTTCAGTAGCGATTGGTACCGAATTCGATACTTTTGAAAAGTATTGAGTATCGATTGCGTTAAAATTACATTAACAATAGAATTTTGATTAGTAGCATATTCGCATTGGTCATTAAATTACTTTATACTCGATTAAATGACTGAAAAACATTTTACTGGAAAATGAGTAAAATTTTGTGATTTGAAGCTAAGTCAGTGGTTACACATAAAGGTTCAAATTAATTACTCATTCTGGATTGCATCGTAATGCTTAATAACAAACTTTTAATAAGTCAATTATCCTTGTTCTACTGTAAATAATGCTACAAGACTTTCCTTTATATAAACTTTTCCCACACTAAACGCCTTTACAATAAATGTAAGCAAAACAGTTTAGCCTACCCCAATGTTTCATAA
>CAIGQZ010002445.1:11017956-11028643 GCA_903798205.1 Danio tinwini
GAGTGAAATGACTTGCCTTAAAGGGACTTATGACTGGCCCAAGCACCACCTATCCATTCAGTCTAGTTCAGGCAGTTCTCAATATAGAGTTGCAGGATACAGTTCGCTGTAAAGCCTGATTTCCTTGTTCGTGTTGAGCGATCGATTGCATATAGCCGATGCTGTTGTGACCATTCATGATTTTGCGTTCTGTCTATGCTGCTCTGGCAAGAACACTTCCAAAACATACATAGACAGTGGGGTTTCTATGCTCCACTATGTCTAGTTTCTTTTGCCTGTGTTTTTAGCTTAGCCCAGCAACGTGCAACACTTGCTAAATACGTGCACCACCAGCCTTGCTCCTCATCATAGCTACTAAGCTGAGCAATCAACATGTAGTTACATTTTTGAGAGGTGCCTGTCAAAGGTTCGTGTCAGGGTATAGCGAAAGGTATGCGACTTTGTGAAGGCTACATCAGACCTACTGTGTATAAGGCAGAAGTATACATTTGCCTGAAATTGATTCATAAGCAGTGCCTAATCCTGTTCTTGAAGATCCACCACCCTGTAGTGTTCAGCTGCAACCTTGATCAAACACTTTAACTACAAGTACTTCTTCAAATCCTACTTAGTTGGTTCAGTTGTTTTTGATCAGGTTTAGACCTGAACTCTGCAGAAAGGTAGATCTCCAGGAACAGGATTGGGTCTCCCTGTACAAAAAAACATGCTTGTTGAACAAGACAATCACCGTCTACTTCAATCAGATGCAGGAGCTCAATATTCAAATATGTGGGACAAATCAAATTTAGGCCACAATGAAAATAAAATGATTGATCAGTGTGGTCTGACAGCCTTTCATGCTCTGTGAGATTTTGGAAAAACAGAGCAGGCAATATGGAGCTCCACCCTAATCACGTACGGATGGAAACTTTTTTGCTCTGTGTATGCTGGCTGGGTGCTAAGCTACACTTCCTTTTTTTGGCTCCCGTCTAAATATAGGCCAGCCTCAGAGGTAAGGATGTGCCACTTTCTCAGCTTTGGGGATTGTGATTAAGCAGGCCAGTCCTCGGCCATTCCTCTGTGCACTAAGCCAGGTTCACATTTCAATCTGTCGGTCTGCATCAATCACGGCATGTCTGAGACAAACCTGATGGAATGAGGTGAGATGTATTAGCAGTCTGCTGTCCTATGGTACACTTCAGCAAATGGAGGACTAGATTGGTAATTCTGGAAACACCTACTTGAAGAATTGTTTAGTTTCAAATGTATCAGTTTATCAGCTGTTTATTCATCAGGTACAGCAACCAAAATCCAAAGTTTGGTAATGTCCACACAACGTCAATTTTTTTGTTGTTTTTTGGACATTGAAGTTGACCTGACATTTGGTTCTGACATTAACCCGATTTTCATTTCCAAACAAAATGCAACGTCCCACAACTTCAGGGTACAACATCAATCTGACGTCCTGTGCCTGCTGGGACCATCTCATCATATTGATCGTGAGGTTGAATATTGTGATACATTAAGGATTTAAATCTGCAAACAGAGATTTGTCATTGAGCAAATATTGTTGTTAATTACAATTGCATCATTTGACATCTATAAAATTTAGCAAAAACAATTCTAGCAATATTTATGCTTTTGATCATCCAATCAAGTGAAGTCACTTTCTAATTATGAATTTCCTAATGAATCCAGCACTATTTTACAATCAGTTTAGGTCATATTGTTGGTTATTCTATTACCTATATTTATATTTAGCTATAGGCGAATTACTCATTTGTAAACATTCAGGATGCACGCACATCAAGGTTGCAGAAAAAACGGGAGCGCTAGCATTTACAGCAAGGGATTGACATCCAATGCGGTACAGAGTTTGTTGTTGTATTAGAGATAAGCTATATTGATTACATATTATATTTATTATTTACATAATGCTTTCAGTGTATTATAACAGCTTGTCACCCAGTGATAAGCACAGTTATTCTGCAAATTAACGTTAAAGTGAGCGGCGTTCGTTTGACAGGTCCATTTGCGATAGCACCCTCCCAAGCACGTCCAGCCCGAAATATACAACTATCTGATTAAAACTCCAAGTAATTTTACAAGAGAGAAGTTAAAGGCCTAAAAGTCTTTGGATGCCTACAATTTTGTTCTGTGTGGTCATGTGCAAGAAATAATGTTCCAAGATTACCAGATTCAAAACTTTGTAGAGCTAAAAACCGAGGTTCTGCCTAGCCAAAGACAAGGAAAGAAGTCAGAACTATACAAGGCCTAGGTAATCATCAACAAGCTAAACAACTGCATTCTGACAACGAACTGCACCTGTACTGCAGGGTATGTTAACTTAGATTTTTACATTTAATTCTAAGCATTCAGTGTCCGCAGTTTAATTACCCATATTAAACTGTTTTTGCTGAAATCATTGCTGATGTGTATGATTCAGCATAGCATTAACTTACCTGATATAAAATGAGAACTGCAGAGTCGAGCATTTTTAATTAGGTCCTCGCTTCGTTCAGTTCTTCTGATGGGTGTTAGCCAAAGACGTCTACGGTTGGCATTAAAAGCAGTGTGGTATACGGTAAAATAAAAATTTTTGGACTTTCGATTTTGCCATCCTACCGCACAACACGAAATGTTTGATGTTGCAACCGGTCTTTTTTTGCAACCAGTATGCACTCTTGAACCTGTGTGACGTCATGGGTGACATAGGTTAATAATTCCCCTATTGCTACTGTTCCAACTCTAGTTGAACTCAATGTTGCAACAAGTAGTCAACAAGTAAAAACTAGATTTGAAAGACTCATGAGTAGGCCCACACGGAATCTGCGCGCGCAAAATTCCGCAGATTTTCAGCTTGTCATTAATTCTGTTTATTTACTTGAGTAAATGTGTGTAAATCTAAATTTATTCCGATTTTAAATTAATCACAGTAATATTATTGACAAATATAAAAATGTTTATCTGATTTATGTACAATGCAGTTTGTACAGTAATAGTTTCTGTCTTTTAGTAGAAATATTATATGAGAGACTTGCTTTGTTTACAAAAAAAAGTTAATCTAATTGGATTAGCATTTTAAACATTAAATAAATGTTAAATAGATATTATTTTTTATTTCACATATTAAGGATGTAGCTATGATACTCCCAAAATAATTCCACAGAAATCCACAGATTTTTACCAAACTTCTCAGCAGAAATAGCAAAAAACATCCGCAGATTTCGTCTGGCCCTGCTCATGAGTCAAAAATTAATATAGAGATACATAATGACCTCTTTTACAGCTGACTAAATTTGAGCTTTTTTAACTAGTAATCATTTCCAAGGTATTGTTCAGCAAGATGAAGAGATAAATCATATTTCAAAACACTACAATTTTCTCGCAATTCACTTGTGGTGAAATAACCACACCTTTAAAAATATGGTATTAACCGACATCTGAGGGATGCCAAGTCATTTTTCATTCTAGATGCGACCACAATGTTCTCGTCAAACACTATAAAGACATCCTAGTCTAGATCATCAATTCAGCCTAGAGTTCATCCTGCCATACTGCGAGCCAACAGACTTGTCTGCCAACAATTAATTACACTTCATATTTATATTTTGGATTTTTCCGTGGTTGTGAGAGAAGGCTGAGAGGGTGTCTGAGCAAATGCCAGCTCATTTTTCTCACACATCAGCGCCTCCCAAATACAGTCCCCACCTCACTTGAGTTATGGATCCCTTGGCCCATTCTCCCATTTACGACTGCATTTCTCCTCCTCTCCTCTGCCTCTCCATTGGCAACCTTTACCGACCTATTCCCATCCTCTCCTTTATGGTCCTTGTTCGCAAGTCTTGATTGCTTGTCGTTTTACAACCGGCGAGACTCTACGTTGGCTCAAACAGTCTCAACAGGGGAGCACAAGGCATGTTGAGACAGGGTTGTACAATCATATGTCCCTTAGATAAGACACGAGCATTGAGAAAATGATTTCATTTCATTTCACACTGCCATCCTTGTGACAAATGGCTTTCATTTCCCAGAGCTAGGCATCCATTCTGAAGCTGGAATAAATTGATAACTGATCAGCATGGAAAGCCAGACTTACTGCAGAAAGAAGTAATAGAAATTTGAGCGTATTTTGACTCCCGTTTGTTGACTGAAAGGAAATCAATTGAAGCAGTGTTCAAATGTTAAAGCCAAATTCCAAATATTGGAGAAACTACATGAGAGCCCCTCATGGGTTTGCAAATACAGCAAAGCTATTACATTTGCAACAAACAGGTCCTGATTAATTCAGAGCTGCACTTTTACAATAATGCACCCTCTTATGCTTCAATGATTTTACATATTTCAAGTCTGCCATATTTCATTTGAACCTTGAATCTGATGACTTGCAAACAGAAAGATGTCAGAGTACGTAGTTTCGATCCTGCCCCATTTTACATTGGCTGGACCTTGCACTTGTAGCCTTCAAAACTACAGAATGTTCGTTTTAGATTCCTTTACAGATACAAGTACAATATTACAGTGGAAGTGAATCTTTTTAATCATCTAGGACAAAAATTTGGATATAACTCGGATGCCGGCAGCTAGATCTCTGCAACTCTCCCATAGTCGCTCACTGAAGCTAAGCAGGGCTGCACCTGGTCAGTACCTGGATGGGAGAGTGCATGGGAAAGCTAGGTTGCTGCTAAATGTTAGTGAAACCAGCAGGGGGCACTTAACCTGTGGTATATTGATGGGGACTCTATACTGCTCAGTGTGCACCGTCTTTCAGTTGAGATGTTAAATCAACGTCCGATTCTCTGTGGTCATTAAAAATTCCAAGATGTCAAGAGTAGGGGTTTAACCCTGGCATCCTAGCCAAATTTGCCCACTGGCCATTTTGGTCTTCTAATCATCCCCATATCATAAGTGACTTCAACACTCAGCTGGTGTGTGGTCTGGTGCAATATGGCTGCCGTTGCATCATCTAGGTGGATGCTGCTCACTGGTTGCGGATGAGGAGGTTCCCCCCAAAAATGTGTAAAGTGCTTTGAGTGTTCAAAAAAAGAGCTATATAAATGTAAGGAATTATAATTATTATATTCTGAGTAGGCATGGAACGATAACCGTTTTCAAGGTATGCCACGGTTTAGAGAAGTAAAGGTTTTAAAACCGCCAACATTTTCTGTAATACCGTTCCTAAGGTATGTGTACGATTTTTTATTCACTTTTTTATTTTTTTAGGACAACAGTATTTTCAGCAGAAAAAATCCAAAAATAAAAAAATCCAAACATGCAGTTTTAAATTGTTAAGAAATCAGTGTTTTTAAAACTTATGAAGACAGCAGAAGTCAACGATTCATTTGAATTATTTATGTTTACTGCATCAAACTATTATAAGTCTTAGAAATAAAATATATTGTTTTCAAAGGGGAAAATTTCTTAGTTTTTTACACAGACATTTAAAAATAACATAATTTAGAGCAGTAATCACAATACCGTAATACCGTGAAACCGTGATATTTTTATCCAAGGTTATCATACCGTCAGAATCTTATACCGGCCCATGCCTAATCCTGAGCTTTATCATATAAGGTAGAGAGGGGCATATAGTAACATAAATTGGTTTTTGCCAAACAATGAACAAAGAAATGTGGTTAGATGAAGAATATTTTTTATCAAACAACACACAAGCCTCTCCTACATAAGAGAATCACTGGCCCTATCTAGGCATGGGACTATAACCGTTTTCAAGGTATACGGCGGTTTGGAAAAGTCAAGGTTTTCATACCGCCAAAATTTTCTCTAATACAATTCCTAAGGTATGTGTAAGATTTTTTTTTTACCTTTTTTTTTTAACAACAGCATCTCCAGCAGAAAAGAGATGCAAAGATGCCATTTTAAATTGTAAATAAATCTGTGTTTTTGAAACCAATGAAGACAGCAGACGTTAATGATTCATTTTCATTTTTTGGCCTGGCACGTTTACTGCTCCAAAATATTATAAATGTTTCTCAAAATAAAATATATTGTGTTCAAAGGGAAAAAAACCTTTAGTTTAATTTAAAAAGAATATATTTTAGAGCAGTAATCACAATACCATGATACCGTGAAACCGCAATATTTTTATCTAAGGTTATCCTACCGTCAGAATCTTATACCGGCCTATGCCTAGCCCTATCCCATTGCCAAAAGTGACGGGAGTAAAAATTTTACTATTTACCCCAGGGGTGTTGCTAGAGATCTACCTTCCTACAGAGTTCAGCTGAAAACATGATCAAACACATCTGTCTTTAATTACTATCTTTAATTTTTAAGTGCTCTTTCAGACCCTACTTAAGCCATGGTAAGTAGAATTTAAGCGTACGAAATTCTGTCGGACGGCGTTGCGAAAAAGAGCGAGATTAAACAAGATGATTCTATATTAAAAGAGTCGAGCGATTGGTCCATATTTTAAATTTCTGTATCGTCAGGTCATGTTTTGACCTCACAAAGCCATGTGATGCAATTACACAGGTCAGAGTTCTTGAAGCTTGAACTTTTCAGCACAGCAAACTGTGAAACTTGTCGCAAGAGCTTGCGTTTCTGGTCTGTGGCATTCACATGCATATCAATGGAAGTCTATTGGGTAAAAAGTTAACAGCTTTAGTTGGTTTAGTTGTGTTTGATCAGGGTTGGAGCTAAACTCTGCAGGAAGATAGATCTCAAGGAACAATGTTGAGAGCTGCAGATTTACCCCATCAGCAGAGCAAGTTGTATAACACTTGCTGGAAAACTCAGATTTTACCCAATCAATTAAAATTCAGTTGAGTTTAAATAATGTATTTCCTCAGTACTCAACTCGACATTTATTTAATTCTCCATGGCACAGCATGTTCAATTATTTATCTATTAAAACAAGACTCTCTAGAGCAGGGGTGTCAAACTCAGTTCCTGGAGGGCCGCAGCTCTGCACAGTTTAGTTCCAACTCTAATCACACCTGATCAAACGAATTAAGTCCTTCAGGCTTGTTTGAAACCTGCAAGTGTGTTGAAGCAGGGTTGGAACTAAACTGTGTAGGGCTGCGGCTCTTCAGGAACTGAGATTGACACCCCTGCTCTAGAGAGTCTTTTCAATAGATAAATAATCGAACATGCTGTGCCTTGTAGAATATATAAATGTAGAGTTAAGTACTGAGGAAATACATTATGTAAACTCAACTCAAAAACTCAATCTCTACTCAAAAATTCTAAACTCAAAAGTTTGACAACCCTTCACAAAACTTGTTCCTGTAAGGCCGGCGACCCATGGAGTTTAGCTTCAACCTTAATCAAACATATTTGAACAAGTTAATCAAGGTCTTCTATACTTGAAACTCCCAGGTAGGTGTGTTGAATCAAGGTGAAGCTAAAACTCTGGCTGCGTCCGAAACCGCCTACTACTCAGTAGGTACTGCATTTGAATTTAAACGTACTACTCAGCCGTTAGAAAAGTAAGTTCTATACAGTATGAATGTGAGAAGTATGAATGGAATTCGGACGTACTACATCCGCCATTTTGTCATGGTCACGTGACCTTCCTGTGTTGGTTGCGTCGATTCATTCCCATTCATGAATTCTCGAGAGGAGCATCATGGGATAGCGCAGCGTGCATGGGATGCGCACTTCAGAATCTCGCCGGAAGTAGTAAGTCATCCGGGTACTTCTCGCATACTGATTTTCGAATTCTATGAATTCAGACATACTACTCGGCTCGCATACTGATTTTAGCATACTGTATAGTATGGAAGTATGGGGTTTCGGACGCAGCCTCGGTCACACTTTATTTTGATGGTCCGTTTGTTACATTGCATCTTCATGTCAACTAATTCTCATTAGATTATAAGTAGACTGTTAGGTTGGGGTTGGGGTTAGTGTAAGTTGACATGTACGTGCAAAGTTTCTTATAGTCAGTTAAATGTCTTAGAGCTAAACTCTGCAGGGACATCGGACATCCAGGACCGAGATTGGAGTCACCAACCCTGTTCTTGGAGAGCTACCTTCCTGCAGATTTCAGTTGCAACCCTGACCAAACACACCTGTGTGTAATTATCAAGTGCTGCTTCAAGTTCTAATTAATTGGTTCAAGTGTGTTTGATCAGGGTTGGAGGTCTCCAGGAACAATGTTGGTGACCCCTGCTTTAGATTGTAGACAAATTATTTTATTAGCATTTTTTTAATATATATAAAGTTCTCTACATCACACACATCATACAAAAATTACACTTTGTTTAATAAATGTACACAGTCTGTGGTTCGATGGTAGTCACAAAAATATAAGACTTGACTAGCATACTATCACAGATGCTTTAAAAATGGAAAATAACGACTATAATAAAAAATACCTTCATGTTGCCAAAATGGTTTCTCTTGTGGTTCTCATTTAAATTTCATTGAACTTTCACAATAAATGGCAGGAAGACGTCTGCCGACAATGTGGTGAACACCTCTACCCCGCTCCCCTCACAAAATATACAATGGTTACAGGATCTTCAACAAAACAAAAAACTAAAACTGGTTTGGAACAATTCAAGGGTGAGCAAACGATGACTTCGATTTTTGGATGAACTATCCCTTTAGAAAAAGCTTCCTAAAATAGCCTTATAAAAATACATACAAATGACAAGCAGTAGAAATGAGAGAAGAACAACAAAGTTTTGACACAAAGATACAACCCTGTGTCATCAATCTATTAATAAACCTTAATAGCATTTGTATATGAAAATGTTGAGATTATGCATTTTTATTTAAATGATCACTATAGTCAGTGTATAAGTGTGGGGAATACATACAGCATGTGTTTAACTATCTTCATTAAATACAAGTTTTTAAAAAACTACAGTTCTCAACACTACAAAATGTTGTTGAAGGACTTTTTGTAATGAGCAACTTCCATAACTTAATCATTAACATTGCATTAAAAAAAACATAAGAATACCTGAGAGTGGGATGAGTCTCAATCCCGCTTGAGCATATTGCCAACAGTGGCTATTCACAAATGTTCCCATTTCACATGTATAATAGCATCCATCAGACTACAGATATCACATCTGCTCCCTGAGTTTCTGGGAAAGAAGAGTCGACTTTGGGAAAGTAAGCTTTTAAACTAATGGCCTAAACAACACAAGTGGGTGTTGGCAATCTAATTCACTGCTCTCCACTGCAGCCATTCACTTGTGTCCTGTACAGAAGGCAAGATTTACTGGTGTTCCTGTGTGTGTTCTAAAGCTCTGGGGCTCCGAAGCCTGGCGAACACTCAGAGCGTGCAGATTTATGATGGAATAGGTTTTGCTGACGGCTTCTAATCCACCTGTTAACTCCCAAACCCCCCTGTGTACACGCTTGCAAAACATCCTGCTTATCTTCAAGATTTATTTACACATTTGCTCATTCATTTTAGGGCATTTGTCTTAATTGCAAACGACTTTGATTAGCTAGAAAACAAATTATAAATCATGGTAACCCTTTACTTGAAGGGGGTGTTAATAAGACTGTCATGACATCTTTATAATCATGAAGTCATGTTTAAGACAACTATCGTTAGGTGTTATTTGCTAAGATATGTCATTTTAAATTAAAATACGGCATTGTTAATGAATGGGGTGTTCATAAGACTGTCATGACATCTTTATAATCTTAATGTCATGATTATAAAGATATTTTGCATGTTTATGACAACTGTCATTAGGTGTTATTTGCTCAGATAAGTCATTTTAAATTCAAATATAGGATGGTTAATAACGTGTTCATAAGACTCTCATTACATCTTTATAATCATGACATCTTGATTATGAAGATATTTTGCATGTTTATGACAATTATCGTTAGGTGTTATTTGCTAAGATATGTCATTTTAAATGCAAAGATGGCATTGTTAATGGGGTGTTCATAAGACTGTCATGACATCTTTATAATCTTGACGTCATGATTATGACAATATTTTGCATGTTTATGACAACTGTCATTGGGTGTTATTTGCTAAGATAAGTAATTTTTTATACAAATATGGCATTGTTAGAGGGGTGTTCATAAGACTTTCATGACATCTTTATAATCTTGACGTCATGATTATGAAGATATTTTGCATGTTTATGACAACAATCGTTAAGTGTTATTTCCTCAGATCTGTCATTTTAAATGCAAATATAGCATTGCTAATGGGGTGTTCATAAGACTGTCATGATGCCTTTATAATCATGACGCCATGAATATGAATATATTTTGCATGTGTATGACAACTGTCATTAGGTGTTATTTGCTCAGATATGTCATTTTAAATGCAAAGATGGTATTGTTAATGAGGTATTCATAAGACTGTGATGACATCTTTATAATCATGGTGTCATGATTCTAAAGATATTTTGCATGTTTATGACAACTATCATTAGGTGTTATTTGCTCAGTTATGTCATTTTAAATTAAAAGACAGCATTGTTAATGGGGTGTTAATAAGACTGTCATAACATCTTTATAATCATGACGTCATGAATATGAAGATAATTTGCATGTTTATGATAACTATTGTTAGGTGTTATTTGCTCAGATATGTCATTTTAAATGCAAAGATGGCACTGTTAATGGGATGTTCTTAAGACTGTTATGACACCTTTATATTCATGATGTCATGAATATGAAGATAATTTGCATGTTTATGATAACTGTCATTAGATGCTATTTGCTCAGATATGTCATTTTAAATGCAAAGATGGCA
>CAIGQZ010002445.1:11030494-11043183 GCA_903798205.1 Danio tinwini
GACACTTTAATAATTCTAATTCTTTGTTTTAAGCATGACGATAGGTCACTGTGGATCGTTTGTTATTAACAGCAGATTCGGCTTTTACATATATTTCCAGACCATTTCAATATTCAGAATTTCCTGCTAATTATCAAACTATTTCATAACTGTAACAAGAGGCATTTCAAACATAACTTAATGTTAAAATAGCTATCATAACTTTATCCATCAATATGTGGCTTTTTTTGGATTTTTGGAAATTATAGAAATTAAAAATGTAAAACAGGAAATACGTTGGGACAACGTTTTTGTTTACATCCCTCGAAATGGTCTATACAGGAAAAAAGATAACAAAAGTGATGCCACTTCAGCCTAAACGGCAGCTATGTTATGCTTACTTGGCCTTTTTCTTTGCACTGTGCAAAAACAGAATAGCATCTACTGTGCTTGGATTCGGGCGATTCCGCCTCGCCTCCAAAACACGGCCAGCTGCACTAAATGAGCGTTCGCTCGCACCGCTTGTTACAGGAATGCACAGGCTTCTCCTTGCAAGGTGCTGCAGTCGAATAAATAAGTGATCTTGTTTCTCCCAGAACAATTGCAGATATTCCTCTGATGACTCCTCTAACTGAAAGTTTGCACAGTACTCTTGTACATCATCCATTATTTTGGGTGTCTCATCTTCACATTCTGTGAAGTCCACTCTCTGCTTTTTTGCTGGTCAACTGCTATGACCCATGACCCATCTGCAATTAATCATAATGTATTTTTTTATTACCTGACCCACAGATTATACGCAGCGCCCGCAGATATAACCGCCATCCGCACAACACTAGTAGTCAGAGGTACGAGTTTTTCACGCTTACCTCCGTCATGACGGTTTTCCCCTATAACCAGTTTGTCCCGTTAGCTCGCCGTGTACAGCGACGGACTTGAGACACAGAGAGGAGTTGACCACGACAACGAGGTTTAAATGCAGGGAAGAACGGTTCCAGAAGACAGGTAAGACAAAAGCAGAAGCCGAAAACTAAAATAAACAAGTAAATAACAGGGTGAGAATGTGGTAAAATCTAAAAACTATGGTTGTGTATTGGCAAGGGCCTCACGATATGATACATATCACGATGCATGGGTCGTGATACAATATATCACGATATAATTTGATACAATAAATAATGTGATATATTGCAAAAGTTTGTATAGTATGTGTATCACATTATATTGACAACTTGCTTAAGTCGGCAGACAAATTAAAATTCCAATTTATTTATATATTGCAAAGCTTACAAATGTCTTTTTTTTGTCTAATTCAGTACTCCTTGATATAGCGTTAAAACCAAAGTGCAGCCACACGTCAGCTCTAAAAGCTTACTTCTGATATCGTACTACTTGGCGTTTTGTTGATCGCGAGTTAGTGACGTTTGGCAGAACTTGAATTGATACTCTAGGTTGGACTATCGATACACTATCATAAAAGAATTTATTGCGATAGTTAGATGTATCGATATTTTTGCACAGCCCTACTAAAACCATGGTAAAAATCAGATGAGGGCTTTCATTTTCTGGATTGCTTTTGAAAATTGTTGGTTGGGTTTAGGGAAGTGCGTGGGCGGGTCAATCAATAATATTGGTTGGGTTTAGAAAAGGAGGAGGGTGGGTCAGTCGATTGCTCGGTCAGTCAGATAGTCAACGGCGGCCTCTGGTGGGTTTATGTGAGAACAGCAGGCGCAAATGGCACTCGCAAAAGAAATTTGAGATCTCAAAAAGCGTACACAGCGGCCTCCCGTGGATTTGCAAAAACAAAAACTGCAAAAAAAGTACCTCCTGGGACATATTTAACAGTCTCCAGAAATGTATATAGAGGTATGTTTTCAGAATGAGCCTGTAGTACATCCATATTCCATTCATACTATTCATACTACTCACATTCATACTATATACAATGCACTTTTCTAAATTCAAATACAATGAAGTACCTACTGGAGTAGTAGTCGATTTCAGACACAGCCCCTGTGTTCTCTGTGCAACACTCTTGTTGGTCTCCATTGTTGTCTGTTATTTTCCAATTCATTGTCAGCGGGTCTGTGTTTCAGGGTGTATTCACACCTGTCTTGATTGGTTCAACTGAATCAAATCCAAGTTATTTTATAGATCCAAGATTGGTGCAGATCTTCTGGGCAGGTGTGACACTCTGTTGCGCACCAAGCAAATGGACTAAGACCCAGCTGAAGTGGTGGTCTCAGTCTGCTTCCAAACTAACTCTGCTATGGTTAGTTTTAGGTGTGAATATGACCTAAAACATTTGCAGAAAGCCCTACGCCTTTTAATTTATCAGGATACCAAAGTTTAAATTGTGCACATGTGGTGTCTACTGTTTCAAAGAAAGCATCAGATGCATTCACCAATAAACCCCCAATAACAAACCCCAGTCTATGCCCCAATTTATGGTTAAAAAATAAAAGGCATTCCAGTGTTGCGTTTGTCTGAGGTAACCAGTCTACTTTTATTGGCCACAGACATATCACCCTGCAGCCCAAGACCAGTGATCACTGAAGATAAGCAGGGCTGAGCTTGGTCAGTACCTGGATGGAAGACCACATGGGAAAACTAGATTGATGTTGGAAGTGGTGTTAGTGAGGCCAGCAGGGGGAGATCAACCTGCGGTCTGTGTGGGTCCTAATGCCCCAGTACAGTGAAGGGGACACTATAAGATCAGTGAGTGCCATCTTTCGGATGAGATGTTAAACCAAGGTCCTCACTCATTAAAATCTGGTGTCCTGGCCAAATTCCTTTCATCGGCCCTTACCCATCATGGTCTCCCAATCATCCTCATGCCCCAAATTGTCACTGTCTCTCCACTCCCCCTATATCTGGTATATGGTGAGTGCACTGGCGCCTTTGTCTTGGGGCTGCCGTCCCACTATCCAAGTGGATGCTGCACACTGGTGGTGATGTGGAGAGACAGCCCCCACTTATGATTGTGAATCGTTTTGGGTGTATGGCCATACAGGATACATGCGCTATAAAAATACACATTACTTACTTACTAAACTTTGTATATTATACATTATCATACTACATTGCTATGAATTTGCACACATCTACAAATGAAAAGAGTTTGTGTGAGGTGTTTCTTTTGCTATATGAGCAAATTATTTGTATATATGTATTTGTAATACTCTCCCATCCACTGCACTCAACAACTATGACAACTTCCGCTGCTGAGAAACCTAGAAATTTATTATGTATAATTGTGTTTTGTTTTGTTTGTTGATTCATGGAAATATATTTCCATCAAACCCCAGTATATGCGCCAAGTTAAATTATGGAATACATGAAAAAGGCATTGTGGTGTTCTCAACCCAGGCTTATTATGAAAACGTAGTACTGTGGACATTTCTAGAGACCGCATATTATGTAGCCGGAGGTACATATGGCTGCATTTAATTTTTTAAGCGAACGCTACGGGGCGGTATGACGCCGTTCCTTTTGACGCTTACCAGCTGGCCGCTTATCTCTGTGTGGAGGCCTTTCCCACCACAACCAGTTTGTCCCGTTAGCTCATCATGTTACGTTGGTGGACTTGAGACGCAGAGAGGAGTTGACTGTGACGATGATGACCGGGTTCGACTCCGGGGAAGAGCAGTTCCAGAAATCAGGTAAGACAAAAACAGAGGGTTTAGGGAAGTAAGTGGGTGGGCGGATTAATCAGTTAAATTGGTTGGGTTTAGGGAAGGAGGAGGGTGGGTCAGTCGATTGGCCGGTCGCCCAGTCAATCATTCAGTCAGACAGACAGACGGACGATCGACAGTGGCCTCTGGTGGGTTTACGCGAAAACAGAGCGGGAGCAAAAGACACTCGCGAAATATGAAAAAATGCACACAGCGGCCTCTCGTGGATTCGCGAAAACAAAAGCTGCAAAAATATGTACCTCCCAGAAAGTATTTCATGGTCTCCAGAAACATCCACAGGACTACGTTTTTAGAATGAGCCTGGGTTGGGTGTTCTGTTGTTCTTCGTTTGTCTGAGACAACTAGTCTACTTTAATAACTAAAACGTGCATAATACACATTTCATGGCTGTGTTGTTCTGTATTTGCACACATCTACATAAAAAAAAAAAAATTGGTGTGGAAAAAAAAAACAATATGTGAATGGTCCATCAAAACTATAGTCAAAGGAGGCATAGTAGCTCAGTGGTTAGCACTCAAAGCAAGAAGGTCACTGGTTTGAGTCCCGGCTGGGCCAGTTGTCATGTCTTTGTGGAGTTTGGATGTTCTCCCCATGTTTGCATGGGTGCTCAGGTTTCCACCACAGTGCAAATACATGATATAGGTGAATTGGGCAAACAAAAATTGGCCGTAGTATATGAGTGCGTGTGTGTGTGAATGAGAGAGTGTATGGGTGTTTCTCAGTTCTGGGTTGCAGCTGGAAGGGCATCCGCTGCGTAAAACATATACCAGAATAGATATCGGTTCATTCCGCTGTGGCGACCTCTAATAAATAAGAGACTAAGCTGAAAGAAAACAAATCAATGAATGAATGAACTATAGTCAACGTTTGTCAGTGGTGGTTCTTCAGACAGCACAGCTGGAAGTGCAAGTATTTCTGCCCAATAAATTGCTGAATTTACCACACATGTGGCGTTGTTTACAATTTTTGGTTTACTTCTAAAAATGACAGTGTGAAAGTGAACCATGTTAAATAAAAATGAAACAAAATCAACATTGTGTTTGGTCTGTATTGTTTGTCAAATTGGCAGCTAACTGTTGTTTAGAGTTTGTTAAATTTAATGCTTTAATATTTCAAGAAATTTCTCTTTATTCAGGTTTGTTAGGTTTGGATTATTAGTCAAATTAATACAGTTAAAGACATTGATCTAAGTCTTTCACCAAAAGACATTGTGTACATGCATGTAAGTCTTTTCATTCAAAACCTCAATATTAACTTTCTACAAGGGGAGTGCAACAAGGCTCTGTGTTAGGAACCTTTATGAATTCTCCAAACTGTCAAGAAACAACAGTATCAATTCTCCAAACTGCCTTGGATAAACAACTTAAGCACTGACAGAAAGAAAGCTCATTCTGAGAAGAAGAACATCAGCACAGCATAAATTTTGCAGCTGAATACAAGGGCGCTGACACTACAGAATGACTTTTATTTTCACAAACTGCCAGCTGTGTGCAAAGGAATACATTTAAACAACAAGCCCTTGTGGCTTTTGCTTCTTTTTTTTTACAGTTCTTCTCAAAGATGGGCAAAGTAAACAAGTCAAAAGTGATGCATTTTCTTTGCCTTTAGTATTTGTAGTTGTGGCATTTCTGCAGGGTGGACAAACCTCATTTGCTGCTTTGACAACTAAATGTGCTACCGCAAGATGTGTTTTGTGTCGGGAAGATGTTGTGAATTTCAATCGGCAGATGATACGGTGATAACATTTCTCATATAAAAAAGTATAATACTGCTGAAGTAAATCTAAGGTCAGATATGTGCTCATTTTAAAACAATAGCAGTACAAATGGTTGACTTTTATAAATGACTGTTGTAAATTTGACCTAATAACAGAATTTTTTATTTATTATTATTTTTTTTTTAAGATTTATTTTTGGCCTTTTTTAATTAATTAGATAGGAAAGTACTGAGACAGGAAGCAAAGTTGGAGAGAGAGAGAGAGATGGGACAGGGTTTCTGCAGATATGTCAAATTTAAGACTTTTTAAGACCATTAAGTATTAAATTTAAGACCTATATCACAATATCAAAAACCCGCAAATACAAAGAGAAAATACAAAATCACAAAATTAGTGGTAAAATAAATGTATTCAAATTGAACAGTACTAAAGACAGGTTAGATGCACCATTAAACTACAGGAAAAAACAAACAAACAAACATCTTAAGTCTTTATTTTAAACATATATACTTTGGCCTGCAGCGCCACATCGCACACCTCACAAAACGGACGAGGCTTTTAAACTTGATGCGTTTGCCATTGAGATATTCTTTTAAATGACAGGGGGCGGTCAAAAGAAACAGACAGTAAAACCAGATGGATAAACAGAGAAGTAGAAAGTTTCTGGAACTAGGTCATATCGTTAATATCATTAAAGATAATTGTTTTTATTTTTTTATATAATTTATTATAAAGATTTTTATACCCATTCAATATTTTTTACATATAAATTTTATTATTCTAAATGATACATCACTTGCTTTTGTTCATATCTCGGACAGTTATACCTATTAAAGTTAAATATTAAAGGCAACAGAACTCGGGTTGCTCTACAATTAAATATTTTTTAATTATGGCAAGAATAAAAACAAAAAAGAAGTACAATTACTAAAAATACTGAAGTTTTTTATTTATTTTGCCCACTCAACAATTCACACTTTACTGCCTGGCCAGTTTTTGTCCTCTACTTATAAGCTAAAAAGGCAATAATGGTCCAATATTCGTGACCATTATCACCAATAAAGCCTAGAAATTGGGCTTTAAAAACTGCTAACAATTCTGACTTCAACTGTATCAAAGACATAATTTGTAAATTTGTTGAAAATTGTAACCTATACATCAGTGTAAAACCTATGAATGGTGGAAAAACATATTCTGTAATATTAAAACCACCTGGGTCTCCACTTTTGTATGGCCTCTTTTTTTTTTTGCTTTAACAAACTTATCCCTCAGGTTTTTCCAAAAACTTTCCTCCTTTCCCACTCCTGTTGCAATTTCTAGCCAAGAATTATTGGTCATCTGATTATGTCTATAATCATGCATGGACGGATCATAAAGAAGATGTGTGTACAGTCGTACCTGTTTCAGACAAAATTTCTTCAAAGTGTTTCATAATCAAATCAAATGCGGCGCCGCGCGAACTGTTCACTCGAGTCTCAAAACATTACGTGAGCTCCGCCATCCGAAATTATGTTGCGCACACCCAAAGCGAACATCCGCAAACACAGCCATGACGTCACATTCGCCGTGCGCACTGAGTTCAATAGCAGAAAGCTGATTGACTATTGCATGTCGGCCTCATTTGTAGTTGTAATACCGCACATTACAATTGGACTAGTGAAATGAAGAACTACAACACCACGAAAACCAAGCAACAGCAACAAAAAAGAATTAAAATGAGCATTAGATGTAGCGTTACATAGACATCGGAATTAAGACCTATATGCAAATATATTTAAGACCTAGAACAGCGAATTTAAGACTTTTTACGGCCTTAAATTTAAATTTTAAACTTTTTAAGACCCCACAGAAACCCTGGGGGAGTAGGGTAAGGAAATGTCCTCGAGCCAGGATTTCAACTCGGGACACCCTGACATGCTACTGCACCATATGTTGGCGCGTGAACCACTAGGCTATTGCACCAACAATTACAGATATTTTTACTTAATGTGTTAATTTGAGATTTAATTTACTGTCAGATAATATACCGGCCATCCCTATACTGTAAGAAATATATAATTAGAATGTATTTCATTAAGTTTTGATAGTTGATATGCACTTATAGAGAAAATGAATGTGTGTTGTACATTTAATCAAATCAATCAATCAACTCCTTCAGTTAAATTAAGTTTTGTAGATAATCAAAGCATCATGGTATAAACAACGGAGTTTAGATAAGATGCTTATGATAAGCAGTTGTTTGTTTACCTTCAAGCTCTGCTTCCTTCAGTTGCTTGACGCGTCGCGTGCACGTTAAGCAGCAGGTGAGCACCAGCACACACACTATGTACATTTCGACATGCGAAAGTGTTTCTCTATGGCTACGTTCACACTGCAGGCAAATGTGGCCCGAATCTGATCTTTTTCGCCCACATGTGATTCAGATCTTGACAGTGTGAACAGCCCAAACCACATGGAATCTGATCTTTTCACTTCCGATTTGTGCCACTTTCATATGTAGTCTTAAATCAGACACAGATCTGATGTTTTGCAATGCGACCGGTGTAAACGGTTATGTCGGATTTCATAAGACTTTAACACAATCTTCGAGTGACATGCGTCATCATTCAGTGCTGCAAACATCATCTACACCTTTGCAGCATAGTGGAATAACACACAGGGCGATTACTTTACCACAGAAAGTTGCTTGTTCACTTTGAAAAAGATTTTGAAGGCAAAACTGGTGCTTGTTAACCACTCTGGTTAACGATCGGGGCACGGGATGATTGCGATGCTAAAAGAGCGTTGGGGGTGTTCGGAAAGGGGTTCCGTGCACAAAGGAGGGGGCACTTCCATTTTAAGGATGAACATTATCTCAGAGCAAATAAAGGGCAGGAGCTCAAGCACCCAAACCCCCCTTCTGCACGTGTCTGTTGTTTATAACGAAGTAAAATAACTGCAAATGGAGATAAACCAACTCCGCCTTCACAGTTCAGTCTGCAGCTGCTCATTAACCCTTGATGAGTTCACTACACCGTTGGTCAGACAGACGCGCGCTGCGGTTGTCATAAATCACAAATGATCAATGTTTTCAATCACAAGGGACTTATTTTAGGTTTCAAATGCCGAAATACACATTGGTAGTAGCAGAACAACACTTTACAGTTCATGTAATACACCACGGTTGTCTGTGAAAAGAGCAATAATTATATTAAGCATAGTCTGCAACACCTCCTCTCCTTGAATAGGTATTACTCTGAGGGGGTTCTACAGAACTTTGGCTGACTGATTGACACTCGTGAAACAAATTATAGCATTTATTATTTTACCCACATGTGTGGTTTTATCATCAAACAAAAAACATTGAATCATAACAAAAAGACATTTTAAAGTCAGAAACAAATTGGTCTAAATAATGTCAGTTAGAACTTATCATGAGCACTTGAGTGCGATGCAATTTTTTTCAGATGTCCTGACACTGTTAGGAAAAAGACCGTTGCTGTATGTAGTAAAGTCGTCAAGTTGCCCTCGGTTGAGTAAGATGTTGCTCCTCGAGAAGTTGGAACAACCTTAGTATTTTGTAAACTCCATTTTAACTCAGCAAGCCAACAGAAGCACAAAATACCGCAAAATATAAACAGTCCATTTGTTAAGCAATAACTGCATTAGTTCTTAACATTGGACACTGCGAAGGCCAGTAGCAAAAGTGAACCATGTGGCATCCACTCTACCAAACAACTCATCACTTTCTATGGTGAGTGACTCTTTATAGAGGCGCAAATCAACCTAGTGCCCCCCAGAGGTCGGAAGCAACATTACAACAGTGCAAGAAAATTAATAAATAAATCAGAAAATAATAATAGTAACATTTAACTGTTACAAGTCTGACAACGTGCTTCATACAGTATACACACTGTGTGCATAATTAGACATTTTGTGTTGCCCGGAACTATACTTCTGTGCATGCGGGTCAGTTTACGACCATGATCTGTTCACACTGCAAATCTGATATTGGCCACATTTATAACAACAGTGTGAACAGCTAGGCAAAAAAATCAGATCTGAGAAAAAATCTGATTTGAGCACTAAGCCTCGCAGTGTGAACGTAGCCTTTGTTTTCATCGAAGTTGTTTGCAGTACAAACTGCAAAACCTAGTGGATAACCTGCAAAAGCGTGTCACTTGCTCAAAATGGATAGCTCATTCCTCAAAAGCAAGTATTCATGTCAATGAAAGTGTCAGTGTCATCAAAATGCAAAGTCCTGCCACCATTGTTTATGAACAAAATAGTCAAATGGCTTTGTCATGTTTTCATTATGACACTTTACTCTGTACATTTTTTCCAATGCATAAAAATCAGATTTTGGTGACACGTCCTGAAAATGCTCAAGACAGCACTATATACTATTTGCACAGCCATTTGAAAACTACAGTAAAGTTAGACATCACTGCATTTAGTGATGTATCTGAGTACAATACACTGGATATGTGTTTCACATTTTTACTGCATTTGCTCTTTATAATTCTAATTTATTCACAGCATTGTGCAAAAGAATAAACACACCCTTATTTACAACAAACATAAACTTCCTTTGGCTAGAGCTGTGCACAGCTGTAAAGAATATTGCAGTACATATTGGAACTGAACCTACAACATACACAGGTCTGTAAATCATTCATCAAATTGTCCAATTTAGAAGACATTTTCAGAAAATAAAAGTTTTTAAATAAAACGAGCTTGACAGATTTTGACAACTAGTTCAACATTTTTGTATGTAATGACTCAAGTAATGAAATGAGGACTATTAGTTTTATATGGAATGACTATTCAGCATCCACAAGTTTAGTTTATTTTGACTGACATGACATAAGCAAATGATAATGTTACAAATAGCAGAGAGTTGTATGAAAGCAATTGATGCAAGTCCAAAAGCATTTGCAATTTGCAAAAGGAATGAGAAACTGCTACTATGATGTGCACAAATGACTAATTGTTTTGAGAAATGCATTAACTGTTGTGCAAATGTAAATAGTGTTGTGAGAAATGCACCAAAGCGACTGAGAAAAACTGTAAAAACATCAGAATTTACCAGTGTGTGAATAGTCTTTTCCGGAAAAATTCTGTAACGTCCTTGCCTGTGTGAACTGCACCTTTAAAAATATCGGTAAAGTCGTTCTAGAAATTTTCCGGATATTTACCGGTATCACTGTGTGAAAGGGGCTAATGAAAAGAATAATGAGGTGATGATTGAGCACCAATGATGAACATCTGCTGTTAATACGCAAAAAACACAGAAAAGAAACACAAAACTACAACTGACTTTAGTTACAGCCTTAGATGAAATCAGCTGAAATATAATACATTGAATCTCTCAAAATCTCAGCAGAGGATCAACAACAAAAACAGCAGATTTACATATTACCAACCAGTTTGTCCTTATTTAAAGAGGGACCAAACACTCTCTGAACTGAGTAAATTTTACTCAGAGGATATTGCTGTGTAAGGGAAAGGGTTAAGCGGTAGAATAGGGATTAGTCCTTCATGTGACCTTTCCCCTTTAAGCTCATTATATGCATTTGTCCATCTTAAATGACATCGCCTTGCATCCCACCATGACAGAGGCTGCTTATATTCTTTCAGCACATACATAACAGCACTGATCTCTGTTATTATATACTGTATAGCAGCACGCTTCCGTTTATCTCTTACATGACAGGCATGTAACATTACCCCAGGGGTGACGTAAGCCAGTAAGAGCAGTGGTGGTGTTGAGTTTGCTGCTGCTGCCCTGGGAAAAAGAACACATTACGCCGGCCTCGCTGAGCTGCATGTCATTTGTTGAACTGTGCTGTCATTGCAGTCCAGCCAGAGAGGACAGAGAATATATTCCCTTACTCTTCAAAGAGACGCTCAGGATGGTTGGGGTGGCCACTTTGACGTCAAGTGGACAAAACGAAATGAACAAAACTTGGGTTGTTCCGATTCCAGTATCAGAAATGCCACTGATACCGTAAAAAACTTCAGCTCACTCAAACCTGAGCACTCTGCATCACATGTATAACAGCGTACAAAGGGCTATTAAGCAAGACGGCGTTAAACAGGTCAGGCAAATGTATTTAATTACAAATCACAGACACTGTTAATTTCATAGGGATTTTTATAGGGATGATGTCGGTTGTCAAATGATTTCATTCCATTTCTAAAGCAGCTGGTGAGATATTTCAGGTATTCAGGATTTCAACAAATCTATCAAGCTGACTAAACCTTAAATCCCAGTGCCTCATTTTATTTTCACCAAGTAGCGGGTCCGCGTGTCCTATTTGCCTATAGTCTGTGTCTTGTCTGGGTGTGAGTATACGTATAATTCACATGCAAGATCATTTTATTCATAAATCCATTAGTCCTCAGGCTGCGTTATGTATGGAACATCCTCTTAAGTACTGTAACACAGTCTCTATTAAACACACTATTGAGGGGGTCTCTATTCTAAATATGCATGTAATTATTTGTCACTGGATTCTAATTTTGGTGAAAATGTTACTCTTTTCAAGGCAAGGTTGACATTCACATATATTATTATTATTTACATGACCATAAATGACACACACGCAGCACAGCACTTATGTTTAATTATTTAAAAATAATACTAAAATAATTAAGTATGTGGTATTGTGCTGTGTGTGTGTCTTTCTGGCTGTTGAAAATTATATATAATAAAAAAATAAAATTAAATAAAATTAAAAAAAGTAATAATTACATGTATTACTATTATTATTATTATTTTTTCTATTATTGTATGGCCACACTGTGTATATATATATATATATATATATATAGAGAGAGAGAGAGAGAAAGAGAGAGAGAGAGAGAGAGAGAGAGAGATATCTGATTTCACAAGTACATCTATATATGCAGGCTCAGAGTCAAATGAAGTTATAATGTGTTGTGATATGTTATGTTATGAAGTTATGATATAAAAGCAGCCAACGGAAAGCAAGTACCGCACTGCCTGCAACTCAGTATGCACTCTCTATATTGTGATATTGATATCATTATTATCAAGCTACATTCATCTGAAGTGCACCCTGAACACATGTTTTTCTCTAGAGCTCTGCAGTGCAAAATTCTCTGTTCTTGTTGTGCAGTCTAAATTAAACCTTTGGAAAAAATACAAATTAGGGCTGTGCAACATGATGAATTATGCATACATACAGACAGACAGACAGACAGACAGGCAGGCAGGCAGGCAGGCAGACAGGCAGGCAGGCAGACAGACAGACAGACAGACAGACAGACAGACAGACAGACAGACAGACAGA
>CAIGQZ010002445.1:11069965-11085995 GCA_903798205.1 Danio tinwini
TATATATATATACATCTTTTTATAATGTAATACGGAGCAAGGAAATTCTCACATTATTTCCTATAATATTTTTTCTTTTGAAGAGAGTCTTATTTCTTTTAGTTTGGCTGTGTTACGTGCCAGCACGTATTGGTTATTTATGTTTTTATTATGCGACTCATTGTGTTTTTTATTCTATCTATCACCCCAGTTCACTTCCTTGTTTTGACTACTGCAGTTCATGATTGGCTGGTTCACCTCCATTTGATGCAACCAATCCTAGCATTGCCCTATGCTGATTGGTTTCTCAGTGACAACTTGGTCCCGGTCTCAGCCAATCAGATCACTCCAGCTCACTATATATTTTTTGCCTGCCAGCAGTTTAGTCACTGTCTGTTCTTACCTGTGTAATCAACCATTCCCTTTCCTCATGTTTCTCTACAGAGGTTTGGTAGAAAGGCTGGTAGGTAAGTAGGTCACGTGACATACATTTCAACACATAGGAGTTTAACTGTCTAGAGATATACTAGGGAAGAGGGTGAGTGCCAACCCGTGTATTTTTGATTAAGGGGATAGTTAGTGTAGTTTAGGTAAGACGTCTTTGACGTTGAAGATTTATTTTTCACATTATTGTTTATTAGACTAGATTAGAGGGGATTTGAAATTAGTAAGACTGTTTGGTTTTGATTGTTTCTTTGCTTTAGCGCCACCCATAGCCAGTCTTTCTGATTAATGTTTTGGTTGTGATTTTGTAAATATTGTAAATAGTTCACTCACTGTTTCACTTATCACCCCCTGTAATAAATCACTTTATTTGCACAGCAATTCTTGTTTGGTCATTACTTTGAGTATAATTTTAATTGAGTGTTTGTTTGAACCAGTTCCTTGGTCAAGTGTGCAACCCCACTCCCCTAGACTGCCCAGGGGTTGTAACAGGCTGGTATAAACAGTTTTTAATTTTTCAATCAATTTTTAGGCTCAATATTACGTGTGACATTAACCTGTTTAATCCTAGTTTAAATTCCACTTTAAGATTAGTATCTTACAAAATTATTTTAACTACACAAAAAATGTGCTAAAAAACCTTCTCTCAGTTAAGTAGCTCTTGGTAAATGTTTTTTTTTTTTTTTAAAAGAATCCAAATTTTACTTGGAGGGCTAATATTTTTATTTAAACTCTATACAATTAAATGCTATCCTAATCATAATTTTAAACAGAGAAAAAACTGCATTATGATAGAAATCTGGAATACTTTTGTAAAAAAATTAAAGGATACCTCAACTTAACCTGCTTCCTTCCTGAATGTCACAAGGAAATAAAAAGCAGGCGTGATACTTCATTCTAAGCGCGATTTCAAGCTAACTCCTCGGAGGACAATTATATTGCCTGTTTACATTGAGTAAACACACTAGAATTAGCCCACACTGCGCTAACTGCAGGGTGCTATGTAAACAGCAGGCAGGGCCATTTACATAATGCAATTTCATGCATAAACTGTCCGGTAAAGCTTTCAGGAAAAAAAAGTCAGTATTTTGTATCTGCATTCACAAAGCTTCTGAGAAATAGGAGGAACATATTATATATAGGAACATGATTTAAATCTAAGATGATCCAATGCGTGATTGGTCAAGCACGAGGTTATTATCGGGAATCGAACACCCATTGATTTAAGTAGGGGTTTACTTAGACAATGATATAATGATTTAATTAAACACTGGAAAGGGTCATTTATGAGTTATTATAAGTGCATTCATGTTATATTCCTACTTAACAGACGTTTTTGTCTGGTTTATTATGAAATTAGCTTTTTTTTTTTTTTATTGGTTGCCTGGGCTCTGTGGAGATCAGTTTATGACCGTCAGTGTTTAATTAGCTGCATTTTCCCCCTCATAGTTCAAGTGGAAACTGAAAACACATTATAACATATGCTCATTACACCATTATGTGTATGTACGTAGTATGCAAACAGATATCTGTGTATATAAAAATGGGGCAAAAAAGTATTTAGTCAGCCACCAATTGTGCAAGTTCTCCCACTTAAAAAGATGAGAGAGGCCTGTAATTTTTATCATAGCTATGCCTCGACTATGAGAGACAAAATGAGGAAAATAATCTAGACAGTGTAGGATTTTTATTGAATTATTTGCAAATTATGGTAGAAAATATGTGTTTGGTCAATAACAAAACTTCATTTCAATACTTTGTTGTATACCCTTTGCTGGCAATGACAAAGGTCAAACGTTTTCTGTAAGTCTTCACAAGGTTTTCATACACTGTTGCTGGTATTTTGGTCCATTGCTCAGTGCAGATCTCCATTATAGCAGTGATGTTTTGGGGCTGTCACTGATCAACACAAACTTTCGACTCCTTCCAAAGATTTTCTATAGGATTGAGATCTGGAGACTGCTCACCAAGCCACTTCTTAATTGCCTGGGCGGTGGGTTTAGGATCAGTGATGAAAGACCTAGCCATGTTTCATCTTCAATGTCCTTGCTGATGGAAAGAGGTTTTCACTCAAAATCTCACGATATATAGGCCCATTCATTCTTTCCTTTTGCATGGATCACTCGACCTGGTCCCTTTGCAGAAAAACAGCCCCAAAGCATGATGTGTCCACCCCCATGCTTTACAGTAGGTATGGTGTTTGTTAGATTCAACACAGCATTCCTTCTCCTCCAAACACAAGTTAAGTTTTAAAAAAAAAGTTATTTTTTGGTTTGATCTGACCATATGACATTCTCCAAATCCTCTTCTGGATCATCCAAATGGTCTCTAGCAACCTTCAGACAGGCCTTAACATGTACTGGCCTAAGCAGGGGGACATGTCTGGCAGTGCAAAATTTGAGTCCCTGGCGCTGCAGTGTCTGCCTTTGTTACTTTGGTCCCAGCACTCTGCAAGTCCTTCACTAGGTCCAACTGTATGGTTCTGGGATTATCTTTTGCTCACAATTCTTGTGATCATTTTGATCATTCAGATCGAGGGAGATTATTAGTGGTCTTGCATGTCTTTCTTTTTCTAATAATTGCTTCCAGAATTGATTTCTTCACACCAAGCTACTTGCCTATTGCAGATTCAGTCTTCCCAGACTGGTGCAGGTCTACTATTTTGTTTCTGGTGTCCTTTGACAGCTCTGTGGTCTCGGCCATAGTGGAGTTTGGAGTGTGACTGTTTGAGTCTGTGGACAGGTGTCTTTTATACTGATAACGAGATCAAACAGATGCCATTAATACAGGTAACATGTGGAAGACAGAGGAGCCTCTTAAATAAGCAGTTACAGGTCTGTGAGGGCCAGAAATCTTGCTTGTTTGTAGGTGACTGTATACTTATTTTACTGAAGAATTCATCAATTCATTCATTAAAATTCCTACAATGTTATTTCAGATCTCTCTCATCTTTTTTAAGTGGGAGAACTTGCACAATTGGTGGCTGACTAAATACTTTTTGCCCCACTGTATGGTTTACAAATATATATATTTTTGGGGGGTTTACCTACAAGTTTTCTCAGAAGATTACAGTATATTCAAAATTCCGCTGCATGGGTTCTGACACACACATCATCACGCCATCATCTTACTCCTGTATTGCAACAATTACACTGGCTTCCTATTAAATTACGGATTGATTTTAAGACCTTGATTTTAACCTTCAAAGCAATGCATGGGCTAGCACCTGGTTACATCTGTGACCTGGTGACTTTCTCCACCCCAGCTCTCAGTCTTCGTTTGGCATTGGGACTTACCCTATATCAGCCACGCTGCAAACTCAAGACCATGGGTGGGAGAGCTTTCTCATACAATGCGCCCAAGCTGTGGAATCCACTACCCATCAGCATTAGGAATGCCGCCTCTCTGGACTGTTTTAAATCACTTCTTAAGACTCAAAGGTTTAGTATTTTTTTAACATAGGACGACCAATTTGTTTACTTTTTTTTCTATCTTATGGTTCATATTCTTGTTTTATTGCATCTTTTTATTGTTAGTATTCTACCTTGTAGCGCTTTGAGTTTAAGAAAAGCACATTACAAATAAAATTTATTATTATTACTATTATTATTTTTATTATTATTATTATTATTATTATTATTATTATTATTATACGCATCAAATTCGGAGCTCCTATTGGTTCTTGGATTGACGCTCAAAGCAGCTGTTGTCACACTGCAGGAAAGTTTCTGAAATCTTCTGACACTGCCAGAACTTCATCGGAGAGAAAATATGATCGCAACTGCACACATGTTCATATGTCTAAGTCTGTTCATATACCTGTCAACTTTCCCGTTTTTCCTGGGATTCTCACGTACTTTACAGTTCTATCCCGCTATCATCCCGTACAGGTATTTCTCCCATATTTTCAGTCTTTCTCTGAAGGGTGGCAAATAAACATTAAAGAGCAGAGCCTCCCTATACGCAACGCATACCGCCAAACCACCAGGTGCCGCCCCTTGCTCTTTTATGTGAGTCTGTTGTGTACTTTTGCTTTGCTTAGACGTGAAAACACAGAAATAAATATAAAAACGGCGGGATTCCCTTTCCTTTTATTACAGGTGCCGTCTCCCCTTTATATGCAATCCTCAAAACAGTCATATATCGGTGCATGCCTGTCAGCTGACGCGCTCCATGGTGATATGTTGATATACGCTGTTTCCTAAACCGATTCCATACACGCGATTTTAAAAGGAGCGAAAGTGGGTTTTGGGTGCTTGTTTAAACAGACATATACACATAATTAATAATAATAATAATATCTAAAGATGTTGATCTTGGTGGGGTTTTTTTCAAATACAGCTAATTTCGTCCTAAATGAGTATAAAAATTTAGGAAAGCAATCGAATGCTTTCTTTATAGCGTTAGATTATATGCATTTTTAAAGTGACACCTGTTATTTAACGTAATCGAACAAAAAAATTAAATAAATAAGATATTCGTTTGTTGCTTTTTAATCAGAATGTGACCGTTATACAGTGAAAAAATGAGATTTGATAGCTTGATTTTATTTAATTATAATAGCTATTATTTCTAATAAGCTGAACTGTTTGCTTATGCATTTGCTGCTAATTTATACTATTTGTTTTTTCTTTTGTAAATAATAATAATAAAACATATTACTGACCATTTAACTGTTTATTTACAATGAAACAGCTCCAAATCAACATATTTAGTAATTTGGGTTTTTTTAAGGGGAGTGGGGAGGCATCGGGGGAATCCCTTATTATGGTGGGCATATCCCTTATTTTCACATCCCAATGTTGACAGGTATGCTGTGAACATGTCAAACCAGCGATCAAAAATCACAGATTTAAGCCCAGGATTTTAGGAATCTTTTAGGATTTGCCAAATTTGTCTCAGATGACAAAACCGCGGCTGAAATCTCGCAGTGTGAGCAGGGCTTTAGTGATCAATAAAACTGCCAATGAAACATATGTGGCAATAAATGTTCAGTTCAATTATTTACTGCAATTAATATGCTGTTCCAAACAGAAACAAATTTTACACTACAGCAAAAACAAAACAATCAAGAAATATTGTTTTGCACATTTAAAATACTATAGTAATGTATAGTGAAGGGAAATAAATAATATATAGGAAAGTGTATTGTAGTATATACTGTATAAATAAACACACATGCTTTGTGGACAAATAACGGCCTCTTACACAACATCTGACAACTACAGTAGCGTATGTCTATTAGTTACACACAGACCCTATTTCAAAGGCAACCTGGAAAACAGTCCTAGACTAGGTCAGCTATTTATAAATGCGTTTGAGAAGATGTCTCAAGTCGGTGTAGCCAAGTATGCTGGTCAGTTCCTGCTCTTCAGTACACATCTAACTAACAGTTGAGACTAAAACCTGACCTGAACATTCAACCTCTCATAAATGCCAAGTATCTCCATATTAGCCTATTTTACCATTTAGAAAAGCAAGGTTCTACCTTCAGATGTATTTTGGAAACCAATGTTTTAAAATTCAAAATTCTAACTAAACAAACTGCTTTGTCCTTTTAAAGTGTTAGGTCATCCAAAAGTGAAACCTATGTTGTTAATTACACACCATCATGTTGTTCCAAACACCTGAGACCTCCGTTAATCTTCAGAACACAAACTTATTTTAGGTAAAATGTGAGAGCTCTCTCATCCTCATCTATATAGCAAGGACTGCATATGATCAAGCCTCAAGAATACTTTTGTGTGCACATTAAAAAATGACTTCATACAATAGTTTCATCCCTTCAGGGTCAGTATAGGCTAGGGCTGCACGATTAATAGAAAAAAGATGGTGATCTCAACCAGTGTTAAAAACAATGCATATCGAATATTTGTTCTTCAACGAAGAAGCTATATTTCATATTAGTAATTAGACTGTTTTATTTAATTTTATGTTAGAATATTTTGAATAAATAAATGTATACAATATAGGGGTGTCAAAATTAATCGTTTCTTCGGTGCACCTCGATGCAGATGGGGACAATTCGATATCGGTTCAGTAATAGATCATAACCGGTTATTACACACTGACGTCATTTATCCTCTATGTGCGATGTCGCGGTAGAATACTATGGCGAAGGAGGCGAGGGTGAGTAAATAAAACACTCCTACTACTTAAAAAGCAAATCTTCCACTGACACTGAGGAATGGTAAAGCACGAGCCGCTATTTCACTAGGGAGAAATGCTGTAAAACACCATCTCTGCCTCGCTCTCTCTCTCTCTCTCTCCCACACACACACACTTTGAGCATTTGACCCGTTGGCATGTTCGTGAGGTAAAGTTTCCTCTTCTCTCGCTGTTAAAGCGATACTTGTGGATCCAGACACAAGCTTGCCTGTGGTGCGAGTTTATTGTATTGTATTTATTCTATTACGGATTACCTGATAACTGTGTATTATGCGCCTATAGACTGACCCGCGGCTGTTTTTCCCGCATCACTCATGGGGCGCTTTCGTTTCTAAAGCCAATCGCAGCCCTTTCTGTTGAGCGGGTGAAGACAATGACCTAGGGGCCTAAGAACTTGCCAGCGCTCAAAAAGCAAGCAGGATAATATTTACATTAGTTTATTTGTTATGAATGCTCGTGCTGTCTTCTGTGCATGTATTGGAGTTTCGCCTAAAACATTCACAAAGAGTTTATTTTTTTTGAGCAGATAAAATTAAAGGTACAGTTCATATATATTACTGCGTGTATTAAAGGACAAAATTGTAATACAAATAATATATAAATATAAACATATTTATAGACGTTAATAAAAAAAATTGTTTCTTGTGTTGTAAAGAAAAAAATTTAATTATGTATGGGAAGCATCGTCAATGCACCGTGATCCACCGAGATATCGAATTGAACCGAATCGATGGCATGATAATCGTAACCGAATTGAACCGTGAGACCAGTGTAGGTTCACACCCCTAATACAATATTTAATTAAATTACAGTTAAATTAAATATGTTTAGTCAACTAATCTAGTGTAGATTGAGTCGACTAAAACTAAAATGATTCAGAAGACTAAAATACAGTATGTCTTAAAGGGCACCTATTTTACCCCTTTTTTAAGAGGTAATATTAATATTATGGTTCTTCTGAGTGTGCCAGTTTAGGTTCATTTCAAAACACAATTCAGATTTTTTTATTATGATGTGTTAAAAAGTGTCATTTTGGAGGCGTGTACACAGTTTGCTGTTTTAGGGGCGTGTTGCTTCACATGAAAATTAGTTTCGACTTCCCGCCCAACTTAACTAGGGGGCGGAGCCAAGAGCTCCCCCGCTGTGTGTATTGCAATAGACAAGCAGACAGAGAGAAGCAACATGAGAGTACCAGCATTCAGCTGTACATGTAGAACTCAGACACAGACCAAGCAGAGAGTACAGAATCATGTGTCTTTGTATAGTTTTACAGCCAGCTGTGTGCTAGTTTAAAGCTCCGAACTTGTAGCCTACACCGAGACTAATAAAGCACAGTGAATTAACTTTGACTGAAGGGCATCACACACCGGATGCACCGCAACACGGCGCGCACATGACAGTTGAAAGTATCACACACTTGCAGCGCCGGTGTGTCACCTGATAGAAACTTATGTTTAGAATTCAGAAATGCATGCCGCTGCGTGGCGCGACACTGAGTGTCGCTGAGCGGCGCTTCTGGTGTAGGACCTGCTTGAGGCTATAACTAAAGGGCGTCATACACTGAATGCGTCGCTCAGAGCCACGACGCGACACACCAGATGTGCACATTCGCATGTTATTTAAAATGAAACTATTCAGATAACGCTCTGTGGCACGGCAGAAATATGAACAGTGTCCTGAGCAGGGCCAGCGCGTCCATAGAGGCGACCTAGGCGGCAGAATAGTGAGCAAACCCCACGGTCGACACTTTCACCCGTGACAACGCGGAATGCATGGCGCTGTGCGTCGTTAGTTCGTTATTTCCAATGGAGGGACGAGCACGTGAGGCAACGCGCTCTCACTTTCCAGCTGCACCTAGTTAAGATGACAGGGAGCTTCTGTGACCGCGGGAAATGCAAACCGCTGAAGTTTAAGGAAGACACAATGAAAAGTACACATGTATGCAAACCCACCAAAACTCACAAACACTGGCGTGGAGGAGAGCAATAACGTGGTGAATGTTGAGCCCAATGAGCCTTCCATCTAAAAATAGAGCAAGAGTGTTTCTTTGGTGACGTCGCTTTGACTCACACGCTGAAAATGGCGGACGTGAAACAACATACTGAGGAGATGGTAATGCACATCTGTCAATCAATATTGGTGGGCGGGGGGACCGCACTCCTACGTCAAGTTGCGGTCGATCTCAAAACAGGTCCACCATTTTTATTAAATTGAAAAAAAAGGACTTAGTGTGTTTATATCACCCCAATATGACGGTCTTTACACTATACCTACACATATGTCTGTCCAAAAAGCTTGAAAAGTAGATTTTT
This sequence comes from Danio tinwini, assembly GCA_903798205.1. Classification (NCBI taxonomy): domain Eukaryota; kingdom Metazoa; phylum Chordata; class Actinopteri; order Cypriniformes; family Danionidae; genus Danio; species Danio tinwini. Next base: position 11,078,869 of record CAIGQZ010002445.1, read on the forward strand.
CACCATAGGTGCCCTTTAAACTAAAATGTAATTCAATTCAATTCAATTCATGTTTATTTATATAACGCTTTTTACAATGTAGATTGTGTCAAAGCCACTTCACATAGAAGTTCTACTAAAGTACAGATTTCAGAGTTCAGTTTAGTTCAGTTCAGTTCAGTGTGGTTTAAATTTCCTTTCTGAAAGTCCAAACACTGAAGATTAAATCCATCGATGTGCAGCTCCACAAGTCCCAAACCAAGCAAACCAGTGGCGACAAAAAAATTTCACCAAGTGACGAAGTGAAGTAAAAAAACCTTGAGAGAAACCAAGCTCTGTTTGGCACGACCATTTTTCCTCTGGCCAAACTTCCTGTGTGGAGCTGCAGTCTAGGCGCTGGAGGCTGGAGAACGCTGGATGTCCATTGTGGAGAACTGCAGGTGTGAAGAATTTCAGTCAAAAGACTAAGACTAAAACTATATCGAAACTTGCTGTCAAAATTAACACTGATCTCAATTCGAACCCCCACACAATCTTAATTTAGCATTTCTACAATTCAGCCAATTATATTTTCAAGGTCAGGAGAGGAAAGGCGGTCGCACAAGTCCTCACAATGTTTTAATACAATGCTCAGCAACGTTGACACCTCTAAATGGTATTGGAGGAGTCACATACTGTATTTAAAATGTATAATTCACCAAAAAAGGTCATTTCTGTCTTCATGTAATGATGTATTCATGGCCGCGAAGTTACACATAAGCTGATGTGTTTATTATGGATATGAATGATGTCTGCTTTAGTGTACAGAACCTGCATAGGCTGTGAATAACAGGTAATACAGTTGTAAACAACGTTCAGTTTGTTGGACAAAGCAATCTTTTGGGAGCCCCGCAGGAAATAGGCTATGATTTGCATGTATTTTTTTGTTAGTTTTTTTCTCAGTGAAGCCATGACATAAACTGCACTCGGCAGTAAAAGTGACACATAATTTAAATGATTATATTGTATTTTAGAGTTATGATTACGACAAGCATTTGGTATGTTTTTTCTTTCATAGCGAACGCGTGCATGAAACGAAAATTTTTAACAGTGTCAGTATAACTAGCTACTCTAGCCTATATAATGTTGAATATTATGCAAGAGGTAATCTGTTAATAACAAATGTCTCATTTTACCAGTGAAAAAAATGGTCTAATAACCAAGCGGCAACATTCTGCTCTTCCTCGTGAAGCCAATATGGAAGTAACTGAAACTGCAATTCATTGACTCGCCTTTGGGGGCTGGCTCCAGAAAATCCAGATGTTCACTAAATGCAATGGTAAATTGGCCAATTTTACAGGTGATAAAAACATGTTTACAGCCTGGTAAAAGATGGTTTTGGTGCATATAGCTAATATTACCCTGCATGACAACTGTGCGGGGTTGAATTTTTTTATAACTCATCTGTTTTGTTTTTATTAAGTTACATTAAGTCTGCATAATTAAGAGGCCATATGAGTGACAACTAGGTCTTGCTGGTCGCCGTCATGTCACCTCAACTGATTCCGGCTGATTAGCCGCTGAGCTCGGCATACACGTCGTGTTTTTGTTTTGAAACATATTTTGTTTTGTTTGCCTTTTGGAATTATTCCCGACAATATGCTGTGTGCACTTAATTTGTGCACAGAATCTGACAGATTGATTAGCTGTAGGCTATAGGACAGTCATCTGAAACGTTTTCAAACTGTTTTATGCCTGGATTTCATAAATTGCCCTGTATTTACTAACACTGGTTATATTTGAAGTGTTTGGAATTAATTTCGAGTTTTCCTCCTGTAGAAAAACAATGCTTAGTGGCTCAATGTATTACAACTGTGTTTTTAAAACACTAAACACTTTATTAATATAGTACATAACCAAGCACATGTGGTCAGAACTCAAACGAGTCGCAGGTAATGAAGTATTAACTGTTCCTCCCAAAGAAAAGCCTGTCTAAGCAAAATGCTTGCAGGCTTCTGTAGCTCCACTGACATTCCACCTTTTTTACCTTGTTTGGTCACCCCCATCCCCATACACCCCGCAATCTCATCCCATCCCATTAACTCTACATTAACGACCATTTGAAGCCTATTCCACCAGTACAAGTCAAAAATGTAGCATTTTAACCAATGGTAGACCTGCAGATAATATTATTATTGTTGTTTTACCATGTTTGAGAAATAACAATAATAATAGCCTACTTATATATCGTGATCTTTGTTTTTAAGCAAAAAACTGGATACTCATTTTAGCCAGAATCGTGCAAACCTAGCCACACTTTGTGCTTAGTTTCAAACAGAGGAAGTCGTCCGGTGGGTTATACATCGGTGCATGGTGCTTGTGAATGTGTGCAACATACTGAAACCGAGAAGAAACTGTTGAGTAAAGTCGTTATTTTTGTTTTATGTGCACACAAGTGCTATCCCGTTGGTTGATAATATTCTGATTGTACCACTAAATGCATATGGTCTGTTTTTAGGATATTTTGTGCTACCTTTCTGAACTTTAAATGAGTCTGTCTCATTACTGGAGGATGAGGGAGCTCTTGTGTTTCACATAAAATATCTTAATTTGTGTTCCGAAGATGTACGAAGGTCTCGAGGGTTTAGAACGACAAGGGTGAGTAACACATCACCAACACATCATTGTTTACGACCCTAAACCTGTTTAAAAGCTGGTTTGGAGAGAAGCCTGCCAAAGTGTCCATCTGTCTGAAAGAAGCATTTTAAGGCCTTGGGCACTGAAGAAACTTTGAAGCCTTTAAGTTTACTCTACTGGCCAGTAGCTGTGGCGGGACTGATTGGCTGTGATGAGCATGGCAAGGATTTTGGCAGACAGCATAAAGACCTCCTCTGGAGACGTCTATTGTGCGAGTGACTCTTTCTGGACCAGAGAAAGTAACTGATTCCGGCACATCTCGGCATGAGTCTAATACACTTCAGTCTCCAATTAGAGAGAGAGAGTAAATCACTGCTGGGAACAGAGCAGAGCTCGCTTTCCTACAATCATCCATACTAAACTTTGTTTTGCTAAGTTTTAGATTTAGATCAGATTTTTGAGTTTATGCTAATAATTTATGCTATTATTAGTAAGCAAATACTTGATAACTTCTCAAAGACCACACTGAGTTGGATTTTTTCTAATAGGACTTTGAGTTATTACTGTACTGTATATTTGAAGGTCAGTTAGAAACAAGCTAGAAACAAATATAAGCCAGGGGTCCCATTTATGAAAGATACTGTAGGGGATGAACGTGAGAAAATATTGTACAACCCCATGTTATTTTCAGACATGCTTACTGACTGACTGATTTAGGCCATGTCCACCCTATTCCGATTTGTTTAAAAACACATATTTTCCTCTCCATTTTGGCATTCCGTCCAATCAGAGACAGTATTTTTAGTAAACAAAAATGTATCCTTTTAAAAATGCTGTCTTAAGTGAATAAATTCAAAATGTGTCATCGTGTTGCAGTGTAAAAATGGAGGCTTTCAAAAACGATGACAATTCAGCTAAAATGGTGGACGACATTCTACAGCAGACGTTTTGAATGCTGTCCATTTTGACAGCCCTATTAAAGATTAATGTCAGTTAGTAGATGCTCTATATTTTGCCTTTCTTTGAAGGACATGGACCATTTACTGGGAGCTATTTTTCAGCAGCGGAAGCAGATGACAGTTGCAACATTTCACCGAAATGTTTCGGAAAGTAAATGAACAACAGGCAGATATGACGTAGATAAAAGCGTCTTACGTCTGTGCGCATGCGAAGTACTGAACGAAAGTGTTTTCAGTTGTTTTAGTGTGGATGATGAAAATAATTGATAACAAGGTGTGAACATGGAGTGCTTTAGACGAAAAAAACATTTTCAAATGTATCCAATTAGTGTAGACTAGGGTTGTCACGATACTAGAATTCAATACCAATCGATACAGAATTTTTTACGTCAATTTGAACATTTGATTGCTAACAATCAGCATTTTAAAGCCGCAAAAATCAGCTGGTTTGTCCATAAGCTGACATACGAGTGATCCGCTGATGAATCGTGACTTTAAAACCATTCAGTGTCCCTGTATCTGCGGTTACACTCAGTAAATAGCGGTAAGTTTAGTGAACTCATGATCTTCATGGCCAATCACAGTCATTTCTGGCTATTTTCACACAATGGCAAATCGGCAGTGTTTATAAAGGTGCTCAACAGCACTCAAATGTTTGTCGGATATGGATGTTTTAAAAATTTCAGTATCGATTGGTACCGAATTTCAGTATCATGACAACCCTAGTGTAGACATACGTAGTCTTAGATCATTGCCACTTGAAAATTCAATAAAAAGCATTGTTTATATGATCAAGACAGTGAACTTTAGCCAAACTTCACCAATTTATTAATGAAATATTAGAAATGTTGTTTTGTATACAGCTGTAGAATTCTCCAACCAGAGCAAATTCCATTTTTCTATTGGATATTAGCCCCCAGTTTATCAGCAAGTGACAATTTATATTGGATATTAGCTACCAGTTTATCAGCAAGTGGCAATTTAAACCTTCCTTGACTCGTTGGATTTCCTAGTACTCTGTTGAGGCTGGAAGGGCATCCGCTGCATAAAACAAATGCTGAAATAGTTGGTGGTTCATTCCGCTGTGGCGACCCCTAATAAATAAGGGACTAAGGCACAGGAAAATTAATAAATAAATAAATGGATGAATGACTCATTGGATGGAAACAGTGCTTTATTCTCAAATGTTAATATTTGCATAAATCGATTTCGCATCTTTGGATGAAAACAGATATTGTTAGAATATTGTGTGATTTTAACTTATTTTTTGCACATAATTTTTAGTTTAGTCAACATGGTTACAGTAAATGTACTAGTACTACAATTATTTAATAGCCTTTGATATTTAATACAATGTTTAATAGTTTCATTGCACAAAATATATTTTTAATACATAGAAATCTAGAAAATATTGTGTTATATACTGTACATGGGCAGCATGGAGGCTCAGTGGTTAGCACTGTCGTTTTATAGCAAGAAGGTTGCTTGATGGAGTCCTGGCTGGGCAGGTTGGTATTTCTGTGTGGAGTTAGTATGTTCTCTCCGTGTTGGTTTGGGTTTCCTTTGGGTGCTCTGGTTTCCCCCACAATCCAAAGACATGTGGTACAGGTGAATTGAATGAACTAAATTGTCCGTCGATTATAAGTGCATTTGTGAATTAATGTGTATGGGTGTTTCCCAATACTGGGTTGCAGCTGGAAGGACATCCACTGCGTAAAACATACGCCGGAATAGTTGGCTGTTTATTCCACTGTGATGACCTCTGAAGAGAGACTAAGCCGAAGGAAAACGAAAAATGACAAGTACTGTGCAATTATTGGCCATACTGCCCAGCCCGATCATAAACAACAAAGTGCAAATCTGATGCGATTAAGAGATTCATTCTGAAGCTGCAGTGATCATAACAGGAGTTTTGCGAGTGCATTATTTTCTCCAGTATACAAGTTGTGTCCTGTTGTTTGCTTTCAGCTAGCGAAGAGGATATACACTGGCACTATGCAAATATTTTATGCATCTACATAAACCGTTACAAAAGTGAAACGCTTAACTGATGACTCAACTAAGCAACCCAGAATCAATTCTTTTTTAACCCTTTCACGCAATACTCCAGCTGACCCTCCTGCATGAGTTTTTTTTTGTGACTGTTACTTCAGATCCATTGCATTCTAAAGTTCCCATGGCATCACGTCAAGTTTATTATGTGACCCACCAGTCCCAATGATCTATAAACGTATCGTATTTTGTTTCTTTTTGCCCTTTTCTGTAGATATTGACATATGTTCTAATTATGTTGTGAAGTTCCTGATACTCTGATTCTCAAATATGTGATAGAACATATATTTTGTATTTTAAATAGCTTAATAATGATCATATTATTTGTTATATGATGGGTAATGGGTGCCACAGTTGTTGCTAGAAGGAATACAGCTATGAGAAGTATTTATAATATGTATTAAATTATGCAATAATTGTATTTTATTAGCATCTACCCCTAACTACCCCTAAACCCAACCCTCACAGTAATGTAAAAATATCATTTGTTGTACAGAGTCACAAAAAATATACTACATTGACGTGAGTATCCTCAGCTGTATCCCATCTAGACTTCACCCTCTCCTGCAGCGTGGTTAATTCTAGATGTGATAATGCTAAGGATACTCATGTCAATATAGAATCATTTTTGTGACACTGTACAACGAATAACATTTTTACATTACCGTGAGGGTTGGGTTTAGGTGGGAGTAGATGCTAATAAAATACAATTCATGTGTAATATAATAAATAATATAAAAACTTCTCGTTAACTTCCGATCGCAGCTGTATCCCTTCTAGCAACAAATGCAGGAGCGATCTGGCTGCTGGATTTACGTCATGATTATGCATAATTTTATTCCGAAATACATAAAGGTAAGTAACTGTTTATCTGGGAGTGAAATAAAGAAAATAATCTAGTAACATAAACAGTGTGTATCTTATTTGAACAAAGCACATCGTTCAGTTATATTGAAAAATAATTATTATTGTCATCTCCATCGACATCCACTTGTATTTTAAAAACCTTAAATGGTATTTTTGGATTGTAGTTATGTGCATTTGAATGTCTGAAACCTAAAATAAATGTTATTTGTTTGAAAGCACACATAAATTGTGATTTATGACAAGTGCTGTGCACCTCTTCATGTGCCTCAGCGAGCGTCGTCAGATTAGAATTTTAGCAGTTGATGACATGCACTCTGAACATTCTAATCACACTGGTGTGATCGTATGTTTCAGCGACCACCAAAGGCTGATCACACCAGTGTGATCGTACACGTGAAAGGGTTAATAATATTTATATAGATTTATATGTATGATGATAGAATCATTTATCACAGTATGAATTTTAAAACATTGCAAACCATGAGCGCAATAGGGGAACTTTAAATGCTGTTATCAATATTAATGAAACTTCACAGCATATAATGAGGTTTTTAAGGTGTTTTCAAGGAAAATTAAAACAATACTGTCAAAATATAAGCAGGATGAATGAATGAATGAATGAATGAATGAATGAATGAATGAATGAATGAATGA
>CAIGQZ010002445.1:11086005-11119414 GCA_903798205.1 Danio tinwini
TGAATGAATGAATGAATGAATGAATGAATGAATGAATGAATGAATGAGCGAGCAACAGGAATAATGTTTAAAATAATTATCACGGTGACATCAAGAACAAAACTGTAGCCAGATCTTTACGATACAAGAGATTAATGCATTAAATAGCTCGAAAAGGTAATTTCATTAGGCATAATAAAGGAGGAGATTCACATATTAACTGTGTTGGCTGGCTGTGTGGAAGATATTATCTTGGGACGAGCAAATGTTCAACTAATATTAGACTTAAATGGGTCAAGTATAGTTACTTCCCAAATTCGTCCTAGAACCTCTCGACTGCCTGGTTCAAAAAAAAAAAAAGAAATCTATTTCCTCAATAAAGGTCTGGTTCCTGAAAAGTGATTAATCTGTTGCAGACAGCATTTACACAAATGTTGCAGTATTGACCTTATTCTGCAATATAGTTTTTGCAATGGTTTTAGAACTTCTGATTCAGTTACCAATTGTAGAAATGACTAGGAATAACAAATGGCAGAAACGGTCCAACTGCTTACTCTACATAAAAAGTAGAATAATATAATAAGAAAATATCAGATTGCAACATTAAGCAGCATAAGTAGCTGTTTTTAATGTCTAAAAATCTATGGAAGTGAATGAGACAGGAAGTCTTGAGCCAAATGATTCAAATGGTGACGCCTGTTTATAGGTGATAAATAAGCTCAATAGTACAATAACAGAGTTCAATGTCCTCCAACATATGTATTGGCCTTATTTTAGTTTTATTTTAGTTGCACGTGTACAAAATATTCCGAAAATGCATTATGCAAGAATAAAAGTGTACCTCTTTCAAGAATCCCATTTAGCATGAATGTAAAGATTAAATCAGCCAAATAGCAACTATTGCATCAGTACTCTCATTTGGGCAGCACAACATATTGTTTCAGCATCCATATTGCAATGTGTGCATCCGCAATAGTCACATCGCAAAGATATGCAATGTTTAGTCTGGATTGTGGTTAACCAGGAGCTACAGAATTGTATTTAATCACTGTATTTACATGGATTTTATGCAAAAAAAAGTTTTCTTACTTTCAATTTTTGTCTTGTTTCTAGTCCAAATATTGACCTTTCAAAGGGAAAACAAGATTATTTTACTTACCCCACTGGCAGATGTTTAATTTAAGGCTTGTTTTAGGGGGAAAAAACTCTTAATTCTGGCTTATTTCATCTAAAGTTGAAAACAAAATTACATTTTTACTTGACCTAAGAATTTTGTTTACATTTAGACTAGAAATGAGACAAAGCAATATACGAAAAGCCTTTATTGCATTGTGATTATTCAATTTCTGTACCTGAAAACTGCTAGACTCCCCAGAAAACCACCAAACAGTGCTATTCAACTATCTCGTGGAACTGTATTTATGTCGCAATATTTATAGCAGAAAAATAAAATATCGCAAAATCATATTTTTCCAACATCCCTAACTCCTATGTAGGAATAGTTCACCCAAAAATGAAAATTATCCCATAATTTGCTCACTCTTCATCCGTCCTCAGTGTATGACCTTTTGTCAGACGAACACAATTGGAGTAGTTTATCCTGGCTCTCCCATGCTGTATAATGGTGTTGGATTGTGACTTTTATTTTGAAGCTTCCAAAACGGCATAAATCCATCCCACCAGATTGACGTGTTTTTAAAACATAAATATTTTGAACACTCAAACCACTGAATTCCTTTGGCAGACGAATGCATGTTATGCGTGACTGACGTATACACTGTCGGGTCCCACATTATTCGTCCATGTTCCAACACAAATCGACAAAAGCCTAGCTCACACTACAGGATTTTAAACATCGGCAGATCGCTGTGCAGTTCACACTACATGACTTTATTTTGTGTCTTTTAATCACTGTGGTGTTCACACTACGCGACACTATGTAAATGATCCACAAGAGGGGGGTCACACACTACATGATCTGACAACAACTTGTTCAGTCAAGCTACCAAACCACAGCCAATGAAATTTTGAGGGAGGTGTCCTGAGAAAAAGATGAACACTATTGGCTGCTTGTGTGCTGATTACATCATTGACAGCGTTTCAAGCTTTCAAGGGAGCATTTAAAAACATCATCAGTCAGCTGATGCATCAGCGGATCAATCACTCATCTGCAAAGTTCAAGTAGAAAGATAGACAGAATTTTTTATTTTTGTAATTTTATAACTCTTTGAAATAAAACTAACATATCTATAACACCCTGACGGTTTCTAAATATCTTGTGTATTTCTTTCTAACATTGTTATTTTTTAAAATTACAAAACAGTACAGAACTAAGCATTTCTACTTTTAATTACCATATTGGTCAAAACGACTGCATGCATGTCTGCTTCTTTTTGCTGTGACTTTAAATATGCATGTATTTTTGCCTAGCAACTTCCTGCTAAAATAAACAAAACTTTCTGATAGCAAAAAACATAAATTTTCTTCAGATATATCTTTCAAAACAGCATATTCTGTGCAGCGAAATAGCTCCTGTTTGAAAGTGAAAATGAAAGCGAGGCTCAGACCTTTGCATGTTCTAGTATCGTAACTACATTTTTATAGGCTGTATTACCAAAAAAGATTTAGATTAATGCTGTCATAAAATGTGATGACAGACATTCAAAGCTTAATTTTAATATCTTAATAGAAGATTTGAATGTAAATATGATGTGAGAAAGGTCAGAATGACCATTATGGTAATTCTAATAGTTACAGAATTCTAGTTCCACTGTTAATATAGCCTACTCTCGTGTCCGTGTTAACAACGAATGAAGCGAGTGCATTGATGCCCATTCTGGCCAATCACAGACGTTTCTGTTCAGCTCCTGAACACATGGCCATTCAGCTCATGCTGATATGCTTTCTCATTGGCTGCAGCTCGTCACTACATCTGACCACACGTGGGGTCGAGTCGGCCGATTGCTTTGGAATATTTAGCATGCATTGGATTTTCGTCTGTGAGGTGTCGGTGATGCTTCAGCGAGCATCTTTGACGCGTTGTTCAGTAGTTCACACACACTGCCGAGCGCTGTGCACCTGCAGATTTTTCCCTGATCACAGCCCGATCTGTCAGCGAGCTCGTTAACTTCCAAATAGGGCTCAAATCAGGCTTAAAATCCTGTAGTGTGAACTAGGCATAAGCTAACTTAACACATTTAAGTGGATTGAACATGTTGTTTCAGTATTTTGAACAAGCAGAAAAAAATATTATTTAGCAATTTTGCAACATTGTGCTATTGGTAAGCCAGTGATCACTTTTTCCTTCCTTTTTTGCACTTCATCGACGTACACTAAGCGGTTATGTCTGAAATTGTCTACTACTTAAGTAAGAACTACAGTTGAATTTGAATTAACTGAACGTTAGAAAAGTGGGTTCTATATACTATGAGTGAGAGTATTCTGAAGTACTGCATCCACCATTTTGTCATTATGACCTACCTATGACATACCTAAGCGACCAGTTGGGCCACTTCTCTCCTCTTCATGAATTCTCTCATGTGGCATCATGGAATAGTGTAGTGTCCATTGGATGTGGTAAAATCTAGATGGCATACAGCTGCAGATACTCAATATACAACAATACAGCATCATTTTTGTGACACTGTACAACAATAATTAATAATTTACATTACTGTGAGGGTTAGGTTTAGGGTTGGGGTAGGAGTAGATGTTAATAAAAAATAATAATAAATTGAATAATAACCTGTATAATTAGGCCCAATCCCAATTCTATTTTTGTAGCCCTTCCCCTTCACTTGCCAAGGTGAAGGGGAAGGGATACAAATTTTACCCCTAAGAAACGGTACATCATTACAACACCTGCACACGTCATCATATGTCATCGCGATCTCTTACTTCATATGAGATCGACGACGGCAACTGCTGCAGTTGCATATTATTTGGTATTTATCTTCAGGAAATTACTGAAGGCATATATCATGTTATCAGAACGATCGAATGTGGCATTAAGATCGTAACTGTACTGTGTATTTACACCGTGGCCATATGCATCTATGCAAATGCACAAAAACAACATTAACAATATGTCAGACACTGTAAAAATGTCATTCACAGCCACTAGACCAGTGGTATTCGAGTGTCATCGAGTTTCAGATGTGAAAGTATGTTGTGGGACTGCTATACAGGAGTCATTACTATGGATTATAGCAAAGACTATAAAATATACAAGACATGTCACGCGTATTGTTTTGAATGGAGAAAAGTGTAACGGTCAATATGGCTAATAAAGCCCGCCTTCTAGTACAGGAGCCAATCGTCGATCGCTATTTGGTGAATAAAGCCCGCCTTCTAGTACAAGAGCCAATCATCGATCGTTATAGTCTGACAATACTCCGGGGGAGAGGCTTGGCCCAAATGTGAGTTTCTGCAGATTTTGTGTGATTTGAACATTTAGAAACGAAACTTATGAGACAGTTGTTGTTTCGTTTTATTGGTGATTTCTAAAATATAATTTAATCATAAGCTTGGCAAGTAGTTTTGAAGAATTTGATGTTTCCCCATTCAGACAGAATGCCCAAGCATACTGCCCGAGAGGTGTTTCAAAGATGGCCGCAGAGTGAATTGACTTGGCTTAAAGTGACTTTGATAATAGATAACGAAACTTTGCAGTTTTTATTTTAGCGGTTTTTTTTAAGCATGACGGTAAACATGAACACATTTATGAATGTATTAAAACATATGTTTGCTTGTTGTAAAAATTCTTAATAAAGACAAAAAAATACTAATTAGTGCATCTCCGGACTTCTGTGTGCAGCCATGCTGCCGTTATAGATGGTGTATTCTGGGAAATTTTCGTACCCCTTGGTTTCAAGTGTGATCCTGAAAAATCTTAGTTTCAAGGGGTATCTAGCCCTTCCCCTTAGCCCTACGCCTTCAAGCTAAATTGGGACACCCCTACCCCTTCACGTGAACATGCAAAATGAGGTGGACGGGGAAGGGCTTAGGGGTAGAATTGTGATTGGGCCTTAGTGTTTTACATTACTGTGAGGCTTGGGTTTAGGGTTGGGGTAGGGATAGAAGTTAATAATATACAATTAAGGGATAATTAAATAAATTATAATCTAAATATATTGTATAATCATAATATATTGTACAATATATAATCATAATTCTCATAACTTTCAGGCCGCTGCTGTATCTCTTCTAGCAACATCCATTAAATGCGCATTTCAAAATCTCGCCAAAAGTAATTGTGGTCAGAAATTGGAGTTTATAACTTCAAAATCTGAAATATTTCTGTCACAAAAACACACTGATTCAGATCATAAGATGTGTTAACCCCCTGGCAGTCTATGGGTTTGTTTATGTGCTTTTGGAAGCTTCAAAAAAGTATCTATCCAACACCATTATACAGGATGGAAGAGCCTGGATAAAAGTAAAACTACTGTATTTGTCTGACAGGAAAAAAAGTCCTATACGTACATTGAGGATGACCTAAAGGTAAGTAAATTATGGGGTAGTTTTTTGGGTGAACTATTCCCATTAAATGAATCCACTTCACATACAAATGAAGCTATTCCATATTCTTGACAACCTGGATTTTGAGACATGCAAACTAATTATGCTAAATCAAAACCAAACATGATATACAGCCAGCTAAAAGCTAAAAAGTACACAATAACTTAATCATTTTTAAAAATGCAATAATTTTATTTACATTTTGTTGTCTGTGTCTTCTCATTCTATCTGTGCACTGGAAGCTTCTGTCACCAAGACAGTGTGTGAAAGCTTGCCAACAAAATTGTTGAGTTCATAAAATAAATATGATGCAACAGCAGTGTCTTACCTGTGTAACTTGGTAGCTCAAGCTTGGGTTCACATTTTGAAAGAGAGCACTCTGAAAATACACAGAAAGAGAGAGGTTAGATAAAGCACATCCTCAATCTTTTCCTAAAGATGAAAGACTTTCATAAACACTTTGAAGTTAAGTTTTGAACAGGAGAGGAAATCATTCATCGTGAAGCAATACGTCATGGTCTACCACAGAACTTAGAACATTAGACATTAGTGTGACAGGAAGTGGAATGATCAATGATTGGAAAATCATAAGGAATCAATATGACAGTACATAATATTTCAACCCAGGCTCATTCTGATTATGTACCCCTATATATATTTCTGGAGAGTTCCAAATATGTCCCAGGAGCTATGTTTTTTTTGCCGTTTTTGTTTTCGCAAATCCACCAAAGACTGATGTGTATGATTTTTTAGATCTCAAATTTTCCTCGCGACTGCCATTAACACCTGTAGTTTTCACGTAAATCCACCAGAGGCCGCTGTCGGCTGACTGACTGACTGATTGACTGTTCGACCACATTCTCACCCTGTTATTTACATGTTTGTTTTATTTTTTTGCCTTTTGTTTTTGTCTTACCTGCTTCCTATTCCTCAACGGACTCCCCATTGCCATGCACAAACTCCGCTCTGCTGCTCTTGTCCGCCAACGTACATGGTGAGCTACCGAACAAACTGGTAACAGCGGAAAAGCCGCCCATACAAAGCTAAGTGGTCAGCTACTAAATGCAAAAAGGAACTGTGTCATACCACCTCATAGCATTCATTTTAAAGACGAAATGCAGCCATGCGTTCCTCTGGGTACATAATTTGTGATCTCCATAAATGTATATAAGGCAAAATTTTCAGAATGAACCTATGTTGAAATATTTGACTAGATATTTTTTTCAACTAGGTTAATTAGTCAAGTTAGGGTAATTAGGCAAGTCATTGTAGAACGACTTTTTTAGTTTGTTCTCTAAACAATTGGAAAAAATATATATAGCTTAAGGGGGCTAATGATACCTTAAAATGGCTTTTAAAAAATGAAAAACTGCTTTTATTCTAAATACTGTGAAATTTTTTATTGCTCTGTTAAACATCATGAGTAAAAAACGTGACTATTAATTGGGCAAACTTCTGACTTCAACTGTATATTTATGTATCGATCTGACTCAAATTCTCTAAAATATAAAGAGAGCTTCGCAGCTGCTTAGCTGCTGCCTGACCCATCATTGTTGACCTGCAGTTTACTTTTAACAGAGATCAGCATTTGTAACTACCAGTAATAATAAGAGTCATTCCGGTTGTTATGCAGTACCCACCACACAATTAATATATTGAATAATCATTAAACAATTGGCAAGGATGAAAATCATGTGATTTGTCTTATAACAATAAAGATGAATTTGGTTTCATTTTGGAATAATAATTGAAAAGTTGAATTTTCAAAAATGTTTCTGTATCTCATTTAGGTATGGGATGATAACCGTTTTCAAGGTATACTGCGGTTTGGAAAAGTCAAGGCTTTAACACCACCAAAATGTTCTGCTATACCATTCCTATGGTATATGTAAGATTTTTTTATTTATGTTTTTTTTTTAGGACAACAGTGTCTCCAGTAGAAAAGTTGTAAAAAAAAATGTATTTTTGAAACTAATGAAGACAGCCGAAGTCAATGATTCATTTATTTATTTAGGCTGACATGTTTACTGCTCCAAAATAGTTTAAATGTTTGTCAAAATAAAATATATTGTGTTCAAAGGGGAAAAAGTTTGTTTTTTACCCAGACATTTAAAAAGAATATATTTCAGAACAGTAATAACAATACCGTGAAGACTAATTAAATAAATGTTCAATGCAAGAGTTTTTGAAGGGAAAGAAATGAAAAGTTGTACAATGGCCAAGTCAATCCCCTAACATGAATCCGACTGAGCATGCATTTTACTTGATGAAGACAAAACTGAAGGAAAGATGCCCCAAGAACAATCAGGAACTGAAGACAGTTGCTGTGGAAGCCTGGCAGAGCACCACCAGGAATGTAACCCAGCGTCTGGTGATGTCTATGCATTCCAGACTTCAAGCTGTAATTGACTGCAAAGGATTTGCAACCAAGTATTAAAAAGTAAATGCTTGATTTATTATTATTATTCTGTTCAATTACTTTTGGACCCTTAACAAGTGGGAGGCACATATGCAAACTGTTGTAATTTCTACACCGTTCACCCAATATGGATGTAAATACCCTCAAATTAAAGCTGACAGTGTGCATTCTTATTCACTTATTCATTAAGGACCTAACTGTATATGCACTATATTCCAAGTCTTTGCATTTGTAAATCCAAACATTAAGATGTTTAATGATAGGATTCTCTCTTTTTTTGCGTCAATTATATATTTTTATATTAAAATTATCATGTCTTTAAGCGTCATAATATGTGTGCTTACACGAGCTACACCTCAGTAAAAACTGCCTGAAATCCTGTTTTGGTAAACATTCATTCAAGCCTGGGGCCTTTTCTTTTGAGAAAAGACTACTGGTCCATGCCCCAGCCACATCACCCTTATCTGATCAAGAGCTGGTGCTCGTTCCAGCAGATGCTTCCAGATCAGCACCGACATTCGCCATGCAATATTGAGGTTAGGGTAAAGACCATGAGCTCTGATGCAGCGTCAGTGAGGAAGGAGTGAGCTCTTATCAGTGAGTGTCAGTCCTCAGTGTGTAATAAGGGAGGATTTTGGCTTAGCTTCACAAGGGGTTGACTCTTTTAAATCAGATCATATCACACGGTCTCAGCGGGACACTCAATAGGCAAAAGACCATACTGAATGCTGAAGCGCACACATGCTGGAGCAGTTTATCTGGACAAACACTTGCAAGGGTTAAACCACACTTGTGTGTCATGGCTTATCTTGACATTTGAAGGCGTTTAAGCAAACACAACTATCAACTTATTTACAAAAATGTGTAGTAAAGCCAACAGAATGGAAATGAAGAGATTGTTCAAAAAAAAAAAGATAATATGCAGACTTCTGCGGTGATGCAGGATGAACGGTTTCAATTATGATACGAACATTTTTTTTGAAGCATTACAAAATGTGCTTATAATTTCCATTTGTATTGTTTTTGCTATGAAAATAATGTGACTTCTTGAAAGGGGTCCTATTATGCTCTGCTACAAAGTCTTGATTTTGTTTGGGGGTGTACATGCTCCCATGCTTGGTGGTTTAAAAAAGCATTCAAATTGTAATTCCTTTCCTCCCAGCCTAGCACAAATGGCTCACTTTTTTATGATACTGATGAAGGCCCACCTTCCAAAAAACAAAATTTGTTGATTGATTAGCTCTCCCAGTGCATTGTGATTGGTGAACAGCTTAGACAATGTTTCAGTACTGACGCACTTCTTGTCAAACAGCAAATTCTGTCTATTCTGTGGAGACTGAGACAGAGAAAGATGAGCACATGTAAAAGACTAAAGCTAATCAATGTTGTCAATAAAATAAATTATTACAATTTGTTTTGGGGTGCAGATATTTGAATACATCCTGTACGTAGCAGAACAAAGCAATAATTGTTTGTGATTGAATTAAATCTGTATTTATTGAATTAAGAACCGAATGAACTATCAAAGCAAACTGAATCGAAAACTTTTCAATCGAATTAGATAGAGGCATCTGAATCGATATTCAGCCTTAGTAATGATATATATTTTACACATAATGTGATGATGTGTGGTATTCACAATAGATACACAATGTTTAGGTAAATTGAATGCTTATTGTATTCTTCTCCCAATTAAACAGACCCTTAATTTCATGTATTTTAGGAACAGTTAATAAGATAATAACTCATTTCTAATTATGTTACTTGATTTTTATTCTTTCTTTTATCTTTGCCATGATGACGGTACATAATATTTGACTAGCTACTTTTCAAGATACAAGTATTCAGCTTAAAGGGCAATTTAAAGGCTTAACTAGGTTAATTAGGATAACTAGGCAGGTTAGGGTAATTATGCAAATCATTGTATAACAGTGGTTTGTTCTGTAGACAATCCAAAAAAAAGAGCTTAAAGAGGCTAATAATTTTAACCTTAAAATGGTTTATAAAAAAATTTAAATCTGCTTTTATTCTAGCCGAAATAAAACAAATAAGACTTTCTCCAGAAGAAAAAATATTATCAGACATACTGTGAAAATTTCCATGCTCTGTTAAACATCATATGGGAAATATTTAAAAAAGAAAAACAAAATTCACAGGGGGGATAATAAATCTGACGTCAGCTGTATATCAATTTAGTACTTTGTACTTTGTCTTTTTTATTTTAAATGCACACTAACAAAACATTCAAAAGGTGAAAAAACTTTAAAGAACAACTTTAAAGAATGTCGTTGCTTTGTCAAGGGTTTATACAAAAAAACTCAATAAAAAATAGAGTGCTTCAGTACTCTTTCCACCACTGTACAACTGACAAACAATAACCAACATTAGTCAAAGTATTTATGAAATGTCTGCCACCGAAAACAACAGTTAATAAATTGAAAAGGCTGGTAAGTTGTTATCCATGACAAACACTGTGCACGTCTTTCTCTGGCTCAGAGCCAACCATCATAGGAGTGCCGATTTGAATTTAGCGGCTGATCAGCCAAACATAACAGTGAGTGGTTAAACTGAACTCCTTACGGGGAAAACACCTAAAAAAAAATTTGAAACAGGACGAATAAACGTCACAAATCACTTAATTCGTTCAAAAAAAATTAGTAATATTAAAAACTCATGTCAACTCATGCCTTTAATAAAAACACAGTTGTTTATTTTCATTTATCTAACCTTTTCAATGTCCCACACAGTATGCAGGATTTGTAGTTTAGGCTTTTGAAAGAAGCCAGGGAACTCATCTGTGTGAGCATCACTTCCTCTCCTGGCTTTGTCTGCCGTCATTTCAAAATGCAACTTCGAGATAATCACAACCATAACATTCTTCCATCAAACATTTGTTCCTCATTGAAAAAACAATGTACTCTAAACCCCTTTAAGAGATGGAGAGAGAGAGAGAGAGAGAGAGAGAGAGAAGATGTAAACAGTAATAATCTTCTTCCAATTATAAAAGATGACATAGCAGCATTGTCTATTCATGGACCATAATACATTCCATTGTAGCGGACTGAAAATAACCCTAAATGTTGTTGATCTTTCTTTCTTTCTTTCTTTCTTTCTTTCTTTCTTTCTTTCTTTCTTTCTTTCTTTCTTTCTGTCTTTCTTTCTTTCTTTCTTTCTTTCTCTTTCTTCCTTTAATAATAGCATCCTAACAAACAATTTTGTGTTTAATAGACATCTAATAGACATCTAAAAGTAGACAGCTTGGCTAAAACAAAGCTAAACTTGGGCTGTCAGTGGAAATCTAACAGACTAAAGTCTAGAAACTAGACTAGAAGTCTATTGGCCTATTCTTAGACGTCTTTTAGATTTTCACAATTTAGCCTTGTTTTAGCCAAGACGACTATGTTTAGACATCTATTAGACATCTATTATACATCTTTTAATAACAGAAAATAAATGCTTGCTGGGACGATTGTATTCCATGAACTTGGAATTGTATTCCATGATCTTGGAGTATCCTGTAAATACTATGCTACTGGGATTTAATCATTTTGTACTGCAGTAATAGCATCATAGTACTGCTAGTGCGCTTTAAAAAGGATGATTACACGAAAGCCACTCGTTATATAAGCAAACTGCTTAAGTTTTGTCTTGCTTCTATGATTAGATGTCTTGCTCCTTTTCCCAGTCAAATCAATTCGGGATCTGCCGCAGCCACATTACAGCGATAGCATGGAGGAGGGTCAGATAATGTTTGCTCATCATACATTATGCAAAGCTTTCTACTTCACAAGCCTTAATGGTTAAACTCTGCAACACCGGAATCCGTATTTAAGCTTTTAATTCAGATTAAAGAGCATGGGCTATAAGGGAACCATGCCTGATCTACTCCGGGATGCTTGGATATTTATAGTTTGTTTTTTATGTCACTCTCTTATAAGCAACTTATAAGAAAACATGTCATCTCTGCCTGCCGATTTTTACAACCATTTGTAATAGGGGTTGAATGAATTTCGATTTTTTTTAACGTCGACTTTTATGTTATTAAAGTCGAGTCAACAACATCGAATACTCGCTGGTGACCAATAAAACACAAGATACAAGTGTTTTGCAACCGGTCACAATTTGCTATTTATTTGCTGGAATTGTCAACATTGTTCATTTAGTTAATAACTTAACATTAGCACAGGGTAGTTTTACTGCTAAATAAAAGCAATCAACACCTTGATCATGGCTCGTACTAGGGCTGGGCGATAAAATTGGTATCACAAAAAAAAAAAAAGATTCGGTATGTGTAACGCCTGGGTTCACTATAGGAAGGCACAGGATCGCAGGATTATCAAAACACGTATTTATTAACATTACACTTACATGAATGAACACAGGATAAAACATGGAGTGAAACACAAGCATCAATTAAGACATCATGAAGAATACCGGACGAGGACTGAATGACACACAGGGACTATAAATACACAGAGGATGATGAACTGATGACATACAGGGATGAGACACAGGTGGAAGTGATGAACATAATGACATGACGAGAAAAAAGTACAAAAGAGTACATGGTAAGGGTCAGAGGACAGTCTGTGAGGGATTTGGAGGACGTGGAAAGGAGGAGGTGGCCAGGGAGGAGCCTCAGGAGGTAGGAGCCAGGAGATGAGTTGAAGGGCGTGGAAAGGAGGAGGTGGCCAGGGAGAAGTCACAGGCGGGAGGAGCCGGCAAGGGAGGTAAAGCAGAAGGAGAAGGACCCAGGACACAGCCAGTAGGATGGCCCAGGGTGGATTTGACAAAGGGAGGAGCAATGGAGGAGGAGTGGACTACGACTACAGGGAGCCGACCGTGGGAGATGCCTCAGCTGAGGTAGAGCCCAAGGAGGAGACGTAGGGCGAAGGTACTATAAATATACAGAGGATGATGAACTGATTACATACAGAGGTGAGACACAGGTGGAAGTGATGAACGTAATGACATGGTGGGAAAAAAGTACAAAGGAGCAAATGGTGAGGGTCACATGATGAAAACATAAACACAAGAAAGACAGGATGTGACAGTATTTAGTTTCGCTATAAAGCGCTATAGTTTTATTAAAATGTGGCTGCTGAGTGCACTCCTTGGTAGCAGTGGCAATAGGGTGTAGGTTTGTAATTTCCAATGGAGGCGCGCGACTTCACAATGCGCATATGAGAGCGATGCGCACATGGTGTGCAAGCGGTGCACATTTTCCAGCCGCACCTATTTAAAAATCATGTGAACTTTTTCGAATGCAGCGATTGCACTGTGATTCTTGTAAGTAGAACTAACCACTTTGTATAGAATATACACCTTTTAGTAGTAACGGCAAACTAATTACCTCAGACAAAAGCAGAGCACCCAAACACTGCAGTGCTTTTTACTTTTCTCCATAAACATGTATCAGAGCTGCACCAATGGTTTGTCCATTTGTCGTCCTCTGAAAAAACTTTTGATGGTCGCCTAGTTACAAGAGACACCAGAGAAGCGTGAGCACAAAGTCTATTGTAAATGGTCAAGGAATCCACGTGCTCGCACTTATCACTTCAGGTCAGAATAACAACACACGCGAAAATGAGTGCGATGGCTAACAGCAGTAAGGAGATTGTAAAGTAAAAAAAGATTTAAGGATGTCGCCAGAGTGGCTTTTTGGTTTCTTTTCTTGTGCATCCCAGCCACTAGCTCCCCATCTGAAAGAGCCTCTAGCATAGGGGTATTGTAGTCATCCAGCTTTACAATTTGTAATGTTCATCATGTATTTGAATAATGATGGCTGGTTCCTTTACTTGAAAGCTTAGATTTGATTATCATAATTTGTGCTGTTGACAGAGTTTGAAGTTTACTGTATCATTATTATTATTTACACCTTAAGATTTGCTTTGATTGTTCACTTTGTAACATTTTATTTATCAAGTTTAAGAGTCTCATTAACACTTATGTTTATTTTATTATAAAGAGATCAGATATTTCGTTTAAATATTTTAGTTTTTGACTATTAAAACTATTTGGCAAAGTAATATTGGTAAATTTAAATAAAGTGGTTAAAAAAATCCTAATATTCCTAAATGGATTGTTAAAAAATATTCAATAATTATCTATTTCAAATGATATGAAACATGATATCATGATAACTGTTTTTGCAATATCGCCCAGCCCTAGCTCGTACTACTAAGAATGTAACAATAACAGATATATTTAGAGCTAAATGAATGCATACCGTACATTGTCAGCACACAGTACATCAAACACCAATTCATGGCAACTTATTTCATAACAACATAACGCACGAAAGACAAAAGCTATAGGCTTAGTCTCTGTCAGAGTTCTGCTCACTCGCAGATTTTATGGTTATGATGGGTCAAAAACCTGCACAAAGAATCTTGCTCAAGTCAGGGTTACTGCTTATCACATATTTACACATGACGTTTGCCACACCTCGTCGACTGCACGCTTCTTGTTGTCTGTGCATTTCACAGTTCATTCACAAAACAACAATAACGCATCGCTGAGGACAACAGCCAATCACAGCATGTGCTGTAGGGTATCTGCACTGGCTGACACCTGTTTGACGATATAAAGTTCACTCGAAGTTCATGTGAATTATTAATGCTAACATAAGAAAAATAACTTTTAAATAAATTAATTTGAATAATCCGAGGGCAGTTTCATTTGGTGAACCTGCATTCGTGTGGAAGGCTGCCATCCAGTTCAGGTCAAAAACCATGTGATGTGCACAGCGCGACTAGTCAACTTCAATCAAAAAGCTTCACAGCAGAGCATTAAAGTTGAACAGTCAACTAGTCTCTGCAACCCCTAACTTGTACTAAGTGTTAAACAGCACCTATCATGAAAAGTCTACTTTCGAATGATAATGATTGGCATGATTGACAACGTATTACCAAGTATTACCACATATAATCATGTCCACAAGACAGGATTTGCTAAGAAACTGGGATTAAAAGATCTGTTCCAACGCTCTGTGATCCAACTGCATTTCAAGAAGTAAGTGCTACACTTTGTATTTTTATAGCATATGTAACTGTTCCTTTTTAAGCCAAGTATAATTTATAACAGTTGGAATTGCCACATCTGTATAGTGTACCCATCTATAAACGAGGATGCTTCAATCACACATCTGGGGTCCGCTCTTCGTACCTCGCTTAAATGATCTGAGACGATTTGGCAGATCCTGGATCTTTTAATCTTGATAACTGATCTCTGGCTAAACAAGCTCGCGAATCAGATTAAAATGTCTGGATGAACTGATCTGAGATTGCTACGTGTGCTGTGAAAGACACAAAATCATGATCAGCAATGCAACGGCTGACGGCACAGCAGCGTAATGACATCACCTAATTAATATTCAATTATCCATGTGAGATAAAATTTTTAGAAAATGGTTTGTTAAATATGATACGCAATAACTTGCTACTTGTTGTGGGCTACAGGCTTTATGTGTGTTTACTTTCTTAGCCTATACTACTGTAAAGAAGCTTCTTAATTGGCATAAGAAATAACAGGCTGTTTAAATTAATTTTGCATCTGCACCTTTTGTGAAGCATCGAATCACCGTCATACTAGCTGTTAAATCATGTGCATGACAGCACAAATGATTATTCCTTTAAAAAAAAAGTTGAATATTGTGCCTGTCTATTATCATACACAAATTGTACTAAAGCTGGTACCTTAAAATAGTACACGTTTGTGTCTAAAAAGTCCATATTAATAAATGTTCTCTTTAAACCCCTTAAGGAGAGCCACTCCGTCACAGTCTTTGCATTATTATTTCACACTGCAGATTGCATAAGTTTTATTTATATATTTTTTAAACTTATATATAATATGTAATTTTTTTTAACTATTTACTATTTTTCCAAGTGTATATAGCTACTACTGTAAGAAAATATCAGCATTTGGTACATACTTTCAGAATTACCTTTGCTTGAAAAGACCTGATCTAATGAAACAATATTGAAAAAAATATGAAATAATCTTGCTCATGAGCAGGTTTGAGCTACCAGACCTGTTGCTTTGACAACAAGTCTCGGATGAGTTTTAGGGTGCATTCACACTAGTGAATCGATTCATTTGTTCGGAAACAGGGATTAAAATGGTTACATTGTTGCTCTTTGTTCTTGGTGCGGTTCGCTTTCACACGGCAAAGTTTCAAAATAGCTAAAACAAGTCACGTGTGAGTAAACTGTCCTCACATTGGTCAGAGTTTCACTGTTTATTTTGAAGAGTCCCGCTCAGCTGTCGGGGGTGGTTTAGTGGTGTTTGACAGGGTGCGCACGACATGTCTGAAGAGCGAGGAGGGATGCGGTGGGGAGGGGTGATGAGAAGGGTGCGCAATGTATTTTGAGGACCGGGAGGGAGACACGCGATTTCCGGGAGATTATCACTCGTTTGCGGGGATCCGGGAGATCCGGGAAATGTGCAATTGCGGGAGACTTCCGGAATTTCCGGGAGACTTGGGATGTCTGGAATGACCTCCCGCCCTACTCATAATTCTCTCTTCATATAGCCGTATGCCTATTACATATTCATAAAACACTGATATAGCCGGGCTCGGATCATATCGCTTTCTCACTACAATCGATCCGCTCCAGAGTTTGTTTCAATCGAGCCGAGACCACCTCATTCAGGCGGTCTCGGAGCGATTGCTTTGGCGCGGATCCGAGCGCAATTGGCCTGTTCACATATGCCAAACAAACCGCACTAACTGGGCAAACGCGCCAGGTTCCGGAACAAAAGTCTAGGTGTGAAAGCACCCTTAAAGAACTAAATGATCCTGGATCGTGTCACATCATCAATAACCAAATCCATCTAATTGAGTAATCCACGTACGGACCCCAGGAGTCCCAGTTTGTGGATGAGATCTCAGTTTGAGATAATTAATAATATAATAACGCTAATTCTGAAATGGTTAAGGCATTTTAGAATGACAAAAACAACATATCCAACATTTTACAATGTGGTCAGCCTGCTAATTTGTCCATTCACACACATTTTCATCATCACATGATCTGTTATAACAAAATCACAGGATTTTTTAATGCGCAAACTGGAAACTGACAGTGTTTTCATCGTCTGCATTTTTTTCTTATCGAATAGTTTATGTGCATACATTTTTTTTATGTGCGGTTTCAAAATTGATGTGCATCTTGGCATTTCCATCAACTGATTCTTATGCGAATATCCAAAATGCGCATAAAAATAGATGGATGGAAACAGCTATTGTAACTTCATTTGCATGTGGCTCATTCATCTTACTGTGGTATTTGTGACCGTAGGTCTGTTTTACTGTGTCTGAGTTGTCGTCTGTCATTTTGCTTTGTTTATCTTGAGATTCGACCCTGATTATCCTCATAAAATGAAATGCCCCGATAGTGGGCGGAGAGAAACAGCTCATTTTCATTAAAATGCAAATAAATTATTTGATACATTATGGAGACCCAAATGACTTCATGTCTTGTAAAAGTCCAAAATCTGAGACCTTTGTGAAGTTTATTTATAAACTAATTTTGAGAGGATCACATGCTTATGATTGATTGCGGCGTGCCTGCATTATCCAATTTATGATTCACCAATCAGACAATTCCTATGCCACTATAAATACCCTAAGTTCCATGTAACAGCCATCTTCATTTTGAAGAATCCCTTCTTCCACCCCTACTCCTCCTCCTTTCCTAGATGGGTGGCATGGTGGCCCAGTGGTTAGCACTGTTGCCTCACAGCAAGAACGTCACTGGTTCTAGTCCTTACCAAGCCCGTGCTCACGTAGGTTTCTCCCGGGTTTCCCGATTTCCTCCCACTGTCCAAAAACATGCAACTTAAGTTAACTGACTAATCCAAATTGGCATAACCTAGTAAGTAGTTATCTCTTAAGAGCCATCACTATCTGTTCATTAGCTACTACAGCAGGGGAGTTCTCGAGATCTACCCGGGACAGCATGCCAAACAAGCTTTTTGATGATTAAGGCACATGAATATGGTTATTTTTTAAAACTACAGCTTTTTGTACAGAGTTTGGTCATAGACAACAGACTACATCAGACCAGCAGTTATGATCCATAGCATTTGGACTACCCACAGTCCAAATAAAAAATGACCATAAGAGGGGAAAACTTGATCTCATTTTCATATCATGTGATAGTCAGATGTGCAATTGTCTTAAATAGCATGTTTCTCTCCAATGTAATTATGTTTTATAGTTGATCAAAGTGAGGCAACGTTAGGAAATATCCCAAACCACAATCCTCCCTTCACTTTTTAGCTAACCTCTAATTACGCATAAAAAGACGTAAGTTAAGAATGAGTTTAGCAATGACAGATCTTTTAAAGCCAAACATTGCCAGAACAGGAAATGAGCAATTTCATTATTTGGTAAAATGGCACAATTATTGAAAGCTGCAACTTTCATTTTCTGAAGTCAAAAAGTCACTTCGGTATTGGGAGATAATGAAACAATATTTGACATCCATTTAAATAATAACAACCATCACTTCCTGAACGAGGCCACAAGAACTATCCACACCTTATTTGAATGTTCAATTTCAAAAACAGGCAGTTGAGTGATGACAAATTTGGAAAGACGGTGCAACAACCCCTTCAGATGTTTAGCAGAAAACACACAGTGCCACCACAACAGAGAATCAAGGGTACGGAAGTCACAATTTCTCGCTCTATATCCTAACAGACTTCAAAGGAGGTTTGGCCGCACCAATTTCGAGATGGAAAAGTAAAGGGTTGAAAAGAGTAAGTGAGCTCTGAAGGGAGCGTTTTCTATGGAAGTGGTTTTGCTGCTGATAGACTCTGAGGGAGGGCTCGGGTTTTGTGTGATGCAGCCTTCAGCTGTTCCGCCTCATTGTGAAGTGGGCTGAATATGCCATGACAACCTCAATCATCCCACAAGTGTGTGAATAAGTGATGCTGTCGTGTATACAGAGCTGTCGTCAAGACAGAAGATATGGATAGCAAGGTTCAAAATCTAACGCAGTATGTGCTATTTATGTATTGTGTCAAGTTGCACTTTGCCTTTACATGGATGGGAATTAAAACACAGATGGAAATTGAATAGATCTAAATGGATTATGCAATTATTTCTCCATAAGAATCTTCTTGTTAAAGGTACAGTAGGTGATTGTCTTAAGAAACATTTTTTGCTGTGCTGGTTAAAAGAATCTTTGCATTTCAATAGTATTTATTAAAGCATAGAGAATAAAGAGAATAATTAGCGTAGCTGCTGTTCATAGTTTATATAAACGAGATGCAAAAACCCGCATGGGACACACTCATGTATCATACCGCTAAGTGATACACTGAGTGTATGCTTTGCTAAAAAGATAGGTTTTTACTCTAGTTTTGCATTGCGAAAGTGTGTCTGAGCCTCTGACATTATCAGAAAGGCTATTCCAGAGTTTAGGAGCCATGAATGAGAAGGCTCGACCTCCTTTACTCGACTTTGCTATTCTAGGTACTACCAGAAGCCCTGAGTTTTGAGATCTTAAAGGTTGGATGGATGACACCATGGCTGAAGGATTTCTTTTAAACAGGTAATGTTATGTTTTAAAACTATTTTAGCTTCACATAAAGCTGATGTAGATGTTGTTGTTACAAATGGGTTATATGCACAGAAGTGTTGTTTAGTAGGGGTGTGACGAGACACGAGATTGGGTTCACGAGAACGAGACAAGATTTTTACACTTTTTTAAAGAAATCCTTAATGATGAATATCAATGGAATAATCTTAGAATTCAAATATTTTGCTAATATATGAATGGAAAATAGATTTTAAAAAAAACAATCACAAAATGCAAAACAATTTTTTTTTTATTAACTTGAAATGAATTTACTTCCATTTTTATGTATACAATGTCCATAATTATTCCCATCATTTTATGTATGCAATAGTTTTATATTAGTTTAAAATGAATTCTATGCAATGAACATGCAAACACTGCAAAATATTTGTAAATATTTAAATAGAAAATAGCAAACTCTACTGACAGGCTTTTCTCCTATAGCATTTCAGAGTATTTACATTGCAGACCTTGATGGTCAATTCGGATTTTCTGACAGTGTCTGATTTTTTTTGATGACCTGCTTACATTTATCATCTTTTAAATGTGACTCGCACATGACTGACTGCAATTACACAGCACACGGCAAAAGGCGCAATGACCAGAAAAAAAAGCGGGCGCTGACTAACAGCTAATAATAAAGCGATCTTTTTTCTCCATTCCTGTATTTATTTAGCTCGCATGGTTTAATTTTTTTAATTTTCTTCTTGACAAGTTGTTTTGCTGTAGTTTATGACAAAAAGCATTCTCATTTGGCCATTTTCTTTTAATCTAGGCCTTTTTAAATCAGTAGGCATCTTGATGTAATGCCCATGGTGTGATTTCTGCACGTGAAGTATGCAACAGTATTACGTGGCGGATGGTGCGCTCTCTTTTTCTCTCGTGAACATGCTTAAATACTTTTAAAAATGAATTACTTTCTGGTCATCTGATTTTAGGCATGGAAATATACATTGTAGTGGTGTAACGGATCACAAATCTGCAGTTCGGATCACACTATGTTTTTTTTTGTCGCGGATCAGACCATTTTTTGGATCAGCAAAAAAGTGAGGAGACAAATGTCATTTGCTTTCCATTTATATAAAAATATTACTGCAAAAAAACATTGCTTTTAACAAGCAGAACTTAGAACCTGTAATGTTAATAAAAATAAAAATAAAGAACCAGCTAAAAAAAAAGAAAAGTATTCAATATGAAATATGATCTTTGAAACTGTTGCTGATAATGTTAAATATAGAAATCTTAACATCTTGTACAACCGATCATATTTATCTTCAATTAATGATTCAACAATTCACACATAAAACGTCATGTTTTATTATTCTGTAGGTGTATTATTTTTTGAAAACGTATACAGTGACATAATTTTGATGGTTGTTTTTCGCCATCTGTTGGTTACACAATGTAATTGCTTTTACCAGGGTCAAAAATTTACCAGCGTCATGTTTCATTAAACGGTGATTTTAATCTTTACCATAAACATCAGTTTATATCTGAACTTTAAACTGTTCTCCCAGCACTTGTGTTATTTAATTGTTTGTAACTTACTGAAAAAATGTAAAAACTGAATCTCTCTCTATGCAGATTTGAATTCAGCGCTTTGAAGGATTAATAAACATATGCAAATCATTATCATTTATCATTTATGTTGCGCGGGTTTAAACTAAATCACAATATTTTAATGTTTAATTGTGCAGCTTTACACTCAATGCATTAATGCAGGCTAAACAAGCAGTGACAGAAAACACCTTAAATTA
The DNA here is from genome assembly GCA_903798205.1 of Danio tinwini. Taxonomy (NCBI): domain Eukaryota; kingdom Metazoa; phylum Chordata; class Actinopteri; order Cypriniformes; family Danionidae; genus Danio; species Danio tinwini. Next base: position 11,107,275 of record CAIGQZ010002445.1, read on the forward strand.
AGAGCCTAAGAAAGCGTTTAGAAAGGTCCCACCACAACTTTTTCCGTCATCCTTATATCTTACAGGGGAGCCAAAATGCTTTCATGCACGCGATTTGAATGACGCGAGAGGCGATCTCTCTGCAATGGTTATAAATGTTGGATTAATCGACAAGTTCAAAATAAATTATTATTTTGCGGGTCATTTGCGTTCCGAACCGTGAGTTGTGATCAACAGTGATCCGTTTCACCCCTAATACATTGCGATCATGATTTTCAAAAGTATTACATCGCTTTGTAAACAAGCTGCTTTGTTTGATGTCAGATTTAACAAGCAGATACTTTGTGCGGACATGAAAAAATATTTTATTTAACAGCTTCTTCTACTCAGTAGCTTTATTTCCATCCATCTATTTTTATGTGCATTTTGGATATGCTAATAAAAAACAGTTGATGAAAATGCCAAGATGCGCATAAATTTTGAAAATTCGCATAAAAAATGTATGCACATAACTGAGTAGGATAAACTTTTTATTCAATAAGAAAAGATGCACATAAGCTACGATGGACAAACTTTTAGCGAACAAATTCCAGTATGCGCATTTAAAAAGTCATGTCATTTTGTTATAAGAGATCATGTGATTATAAATATGTGTGAATAGACAAATTAGCAGACTGACCACACTGTAAAACATCTGAAATGTTGTTTTGGTCATTCTAAAACCTCTTAACCATTTCAGTATTAGTGTTATTATATTATTAATAACCTCCAGAACTGTTAAGAGCGTCTGTGCTCCACATCTCACTCCAACCTCATTGCATGTTGCCATTTGTCTTCTGAGGTGCATTTAATTTATTAAATAAAGAAAAGATTCACGCAGCTTCTCCTACCACAGCAAATTCCATTTTTACTTTTGATATTTGGCGCCAGTTAATCAAGAAGTGATGATTTTGTTCTCTTTAACTTGTTGGCTGGAAACACTGCTTTATTGTCTTTTATGCGATATTCCAGCTTTGCGCATACATTTCATTCACATCTTTGGATGGAAACTTGGCTAGTGTCAGTATAGTATAGTATGCACTGTGCACTGATTTATACCCTGGATGTGTTATTTTAATTTTATGTGCGCACAAAAGTATCCTTGAAGCTTGATAATATTACAACTGAACCACTGAAAGAATTGGGTCTCTTTTGAGGATATTTTCTGGTATTTTTCTGAATTTTGAATGAGAGGGGACTACTGTCTGTGCTGTCTATCAGAAAGGATTTTACCTTAAATACCTTAATTTGTGTTCTGTAGACAAAAAACAACAACCTGAGGTTGAGTAATTAATAGCAACTGAAATGTGTGGGTAAACCAACCCTTTAAATCCACTGCTGAAATATAAGCATTTAAATGGGGTCTGTTTGTGTCATATACAGTGCATATGAAAGTTTTTATATCGCTTCACTTTTTCCACATTTTTTTATGTTACAGCCTTATTCCAAAATGGAATAAATCCATTTATCTCCTCAAAATTTTACACACAATACCCCATAATGACAATGTGAAAAAAGATTGTTTGAAATTGTTGCAAATTTATAAAAAAATATCACATGAACATAAGTATTCAGAGCCTTTGTTCAATACTTTGTTGATGCACCTTAGGCAGAAATTACAGCCTCAAGTCTTGTTGAATATGATGCCACAAGTTTGGCACACCTGTCTTTAGGAATTTTGGCCCATTCGTCTTTGCAGTACCTCTCAAGCTCTATCAGGTTGGAAGGAAAGTGACGGTGTACAGCCATTTTCAGATCTCTCCTGAGATGTTCAATAGGATTTAGGTCTGGGCTCTGGCTGGGCCACTCAAGGACATTCACCGAGTTGTTGTGGAGCCACTCCATTAATATTTTGGCGGTGTGCTTTGGGTCATTGTCCTGCTGGAAGATGAACCGTCGCCCCAGTCTGAGGTCAAGAGCACTCTGAAGCAGGTTTTCATTTGGGATATCTCTGTACATTGCTGCATTCATCTTTCCCTCTATCCTGACTAGTCTACCAGTACCTGCAGCTGAAAAGCATCCCTCCAACATGATGCTGCCACCACCATGCTTTACTGTAGGGATGGTATTAGCCTGGTGATGAGCGATGCCTGGTTTTCTCTAAATGCAACACCTGGCATTCACTCCAAAGAGTTCAATTTTAGTCTCATCAGACCAGAGAATTTTGTTTCTTATGATCTGAGAGTCCTTCAGATGCCTTCAGTGGCTCCTGTCTGGCCACTCTACCATGCAGGCCTGATTGGTGAATTGCTGCACAGATGGTTGTCCTACTGTAAGCTTCTTCTTTCTCCACAGAACACTGGAGCTCAGACAAAGTGACCATCAGGTTATTGATCACCTCCTTGTCTAATGCCCTTCTCCCCCGATCACTCAGCTTAGATGGCCGGCCAGCTCTAGGAAAAGTCCTGGTAGTTCCAAGCATCTTCCACTTACAGATGATGGAGGCCACTGTGCTCACTGGAACTTTCAGAGCAGCAGAATTTTTTTTCTGTAACTGTCCCCAGCCTTGTGCCTCAAGCCAATCCTGTCTCTGAGGTCTACAGACAATTCCTTTGACTTCATGCTTGGTTTGTGCTTTGGCATGCACTGTCAACCCTGGTACCTTATATAGACAGGTGTATGCCTTTCCAAATCATGTCCAATCAGCTGAATTTACCACAGGTGAACTCCAATAAAGCTGCTGAAACATCTCAAGAATGATCAGTGGAAACAAAATGTACCTGAGCTCAATTTAGAGCTTCATGGCAAAGACTGTGAATACTTATGTACATGTGATTTTTCAGGGTTTTTTTTTTAATAAATTTGCAATAATTAAAAAATATATTTATTCACATTGTCGTCATGGGGTATTGTGTGTAAAATAGTGAGCAAATTGATTATTTTAATCCATTTTAGAATAAGGCTGTGAATACTTTCCGGATGCACCATATTTACTTAAACATACATTAATGAAAACAACAGGTTAAATATGTAAATATTAGATATTTTTCAATGAAATTTTTAGAGAGGGAAAGGCTTTCCTTAGGTTAATGTAATGTTACATAACTTTGTTTACAAGCTGATGTTTCTTTCCAACATCGATTGAGCAATTACATGAGACACTTCAGTTTCTTTCTGATGTTCATTTAATGTTTATTTTGTACTACAACATATTGAATTATTTATTTCATGTTCGCTTAAGGATTATAAAATTGAAAGAATTTGAAAGCTACTTAAAAGAATGTATCTGCTAAACAATGTAAATGAATGCTGAGCATTATAAAACGTATTAGATCTCTGTAATGAATTGCAGTCTGACACCTTTTAGCAGGTAGAAACACAAGCATGTTATTAGCAAATTTGTTTACTGAAAGCAATTAGTTTCATCAAAGTTTCATTAGTCTTGTGTGGGTAAACAACAAAAGTAAAAGAAACAAACAAGTTAAAGAAAACAAGTAATAGGAGTGAAGAAAATGATCACATAGTTAGCAATAGCACAGTTATTACTGAGTTATTGCTAGTGTTGTTTTTGGGCCTTGTTTTAATTTTAGTTTTAGTCTAGTCTTTGTATAAAGCTGTATTTTGTGTTTTTTGTTAGTTTTAGTCACAACTCTTTAGTCTACTTAAGTTTTAGTCAACTAAAAGTCTGAGCCTTTTAGTCTTATTTTGTCAGAATTATCTATTTTTAGTCTATAAAAACTGATGGCATTTTTGCTGTGTAATATCAAGCTTCTTTTAACACTTTCCAGGGTTCTTCTTTAGGTTTAGAGTATCATATCTTTCTTTTTTTGTCCAGGTGATGTCATACAGACTCTATTATATTCAGGGCTGGGCCCTGTGAAGGCCATTTCATGAATTTTTGTTTCATTAGCGGTTTTCATTGTCTAAATATGATTTCACTGCAATTAGTAGATCCTTATCATGCTGAAAAAAAACTCTTACCACTGAAATCCTTACCAGAAAGAATGACATAATGGATTAAAAACTATCTGTGCTTTTTAACATTCACAATTCTATCAATTCACACAATATTCCTAACAACACTGGTAGAAATGCAGCTCAAACCAGGACAAACAGCTTCTCTCCAACAGTCTTTATCTTTAACATGTCTTAAACAATTAATTTTAACCTAACTCCTATCGTAACAAACCATACATCAACTGAAATACAAATTATTCACCTTGTATACATCTAAGTTTTAAAAGAATAAAAAAAATACATGTATGACTGGTTTTGAGATAAAGGGTCACATTTATCAATTCTACCTTACAGATTTAATGTCGGCCTAAAACTTTTGCACAGTACTGTATATATTTTTACTTGCACTGGATGTACTCACTCAGTTTCCAAACAAATCAGGGAGAACATCACCAATATCCTGAAACAATCTGTTACACACTCCACTTAAGGGTGCTTCTATCTGTCTAAACAGGCCACCATCACTATTCAGTGCCTGTTTCAGCAAACACTGAGCCGTTTTCTTTGCTCGGCGTCAATAGGTAGTTCAGAACGCAGGCCAAGGTTGGTGTGCAAGATCTGCTACAGTTCTCAAAACCAAACAAAAGCTCTTTAGGTGGGCGTCTTGCCTCAGAGAGACTGCATTCAATGCTCGCTGACTAAGTAGGGCACTGATGAGACATCCGACGTTCTGGAAACACAAAATGTGTTTAACGAAAAAGACAGCCAGAGAGAAAGCTCGTCTGTGCCAAAACTTGAGTGTTGAGCAGGAGTGGGGCAATTAAGAGAACGACCAGAGAGTTCCAAGATCTAAAACATTGCCCTATAGGGTGCTGCTGTGCAAGATTATTATTATTTATTATATATATTTTCTTAAATTGGCAATACATTTTAGTTTTGTTTCAATTTGTTTTATTAAGTGTTAAGTTTTTTATTTTTATTTTGTGAACACATTTCTACACATTTTTTTCTATATTTGGTTGCAGTTTAAGTAATTGTAGCAACGTTGTAGCAACGTTAACAGAATATGTGCATTGTTGATCGAAGAAACCTTTTAGTAATGAAATAAAATAGTTTGAACTGAGCATACAAAGGCAACTTAAATAAATACATATTTATTCACGTCTTATGAAAAAACTATGAAACTTCTTCATAATATGCCTGGTTTACAATTTTGATAGATAAAAAAGATAGAATGCCTGTTTAAAGTCGGCATGAAATTACTGAACTTCATTATTCATTATTTAACCATCCATACAGTGTGTAACACAGCAAGTGAATGAAAACATCCAGCTGAGGTTTAAATCTAAAAGTGCACCTTGTTTAAAAATAACAATTTTTAATAAAAGATTCGACTCAGAGTTGTTTAAATCATCATTCTTCTGGATCTTTTGCCTGTTCATATCAACGTTGACACGAAACAATACCAAATATGAAGTGCCGGATCCGGTAAAACATGAACGCGCCTTACCCTTTAATTCATAATACTAATAATTGAACGTTCTGGTGATTAATGCAATAATATACCCTGCAACAGGGGATTTGTTGGCCATTTGTTAAAGGAAGGATCAGAAAAGACTTTTGATGCATGGGACTTAGCTTGACAGGAACTTTATCAGTACACAGTTCATTGACCAGTTTCTTCCTCTAGTTCAGAAGTATAAGTGTGATTTAAATGGTTGCCTCCTTGCTTTCTCTAGCTTGCAAAATATGTATTGAATTGTGTTTTGCTACTTGTAATCGCTCCACAACGCTTGTATTGTATCTGGATAACTCTTTATATTCTCATATTACATCTAAAACCAAGTTGAAAACTTGTCACGTGCCGATTTCTTTACGGATTTAAATACATTTGTGAGCTTGCTATCCTCTGCTGTCTGTTGTTGCTATGGCCATGGCCACCTGTTCCTACACACGTGTGGCGGTAAAGTGTTATAATAGTTCAGCTTTTGCCACTGTGTGGATGTGTGTCGTTGTTTTTACTTATGGGTGAAAATAAAGCAATATGCTGGTGTATAACTGCATTGCTTTAATGCACTCCTGCATTGGGCCAACACATATACTCTGCACTCTGGCTACTTTACCAATGTTGATAAGCCATGGTGGGCGTTTCTCTCTATTTTGTGCTGAACGCAGTCAACCAATCGCAACAGACTGGGTCATCGAGCCAATCAGCGCAGATTAGCATCACGCTAAGAAGGGGTTTGGTAACAAATGAATTGCAGAACAAATCATATGGGAGTCGTTGGAATAATTAGGTAAAAATAAATGCATATTATAAGACAATGAAAGTGTTTTTGACCTTGCATGCATATCAGACTGTTGTTGGAGACCCCCAAAACCAAAATATTACCTTTTTAGTGCATAATAGGGCTCTTAAAAATATTTTGTTCTCAAAAAATCTTTAGTCAGATAATCCATAACCTTCCCTCCACCCTCGAAACAAATTTTCTTAACTTGTAGTAACATGGGATCCCTTTAGGGCGGGGCTATCAGTTTTTTAGAGCGGCTATCTGTTGTTTCTATCTTGCCTTCATAAGAAGCAAGGGTTTGAGTGAATATGATACGATTACGTTAGTAAAAATTAGCTCCTTATTCTCATCACTATTGGGCATCTGAAAACATTCTACCCCAGAGGGTGCCAACAGTAAATCCGGTGGACAGTATTCTTCCACAACTACAATACAAACTCAACGAAATCATGCACCAACTTGCATTTTTTTTTTCCATTTCAGAAACTCTTTTAATCAGATGTATGTCAGGATAGTGCAAAAGGGAGAAACTTAACTTCTATTTCACACCAACTTTCAGATTTTAAAGTTAATATTGTCCTTTTTTTCCCACTACCGTGGCATACATCCACTTGAAATGGTTGTGAAATCAGAAAACACATAGGGTGGTGCATGATTTAGTTCTCTTGGAACCTACTGGATTGTTGAAAGATGGGTGTTGCTAGCTAAATGAAGGAAGATTGATGAATGAATTAATTCTGATCAGAAAGGAGACACCCACTGATATGCCAGCCCTATAGGAATTCCAAGTAACCAAGTGAAGAAAAGTATATTAAGGGGGAGGGGAAGTTATGGTATTTGATTAACGTTAATGAGGGCTAATGCATATACAAATAAGAAGAGTAAATTTCCATTTCATGGTAACTTTAAAAGGTTTTTGTTTATAATCATGTTTATAATCCTGCCTGATATGGTTGGCTGTAAAAGCGCCACCTACAGGTAATTCTATAAATAGGAGCAGGTTTGATTTTCCACCATAGAACGGGTGCTTATTAATTCTGAAAATTCATTATTATTTTATTTAAGTTTGTTTTTCATTTAGTGTGACTATTTTATTTTATTTGTGTTAACAAATATGTTTTTGACCAATATTTTTTGTCATAGTTTTAGTTTTTGCTTACTAAAATGACCTAGCTGCTGTGCTATGCAACAGATCTCTAGATACTGACTTTGCTCTGACAGGAAGGGTCAATCCCATGTATAACACGGTGTCCTACCTACACGTGATACGAAAAGATTCCAGCAACAAGCAATTTGTCTGTCTGCACCAAACAGAAACAAATTGTATAGCCATTAATTTAAATGTCAACCACTCCCAACGAAATGGTAAGTATTATGCTAAAATTGATACATAATAAACCAACAGACTTCAAACTATTAGCTATTTTGTTTTTTTCAATATATGAGGTAAACAATATGTTGCTGCTCTAAATACTATAAAAAGAAAAGTCACGAAAAATGGTGTACAAACTCACATTGGTAGCATTGAACACTGAATAAAGCACATAATCAGTACCTGAGGTGATCATTGTCTTTGCAGTTTATGCTGTTGTTTTGCCGTGACATCGCAAAAATAGTATCTTTGAGTTTTGGAATTTAGATCACAACACAAGCAAACCAGAAATTTACTTGTTTAGTTCACCCCAAAATGAAAATGATGCCATCATTTACTTACCCTCCACTTCTTCCAGACATGCTTGAGTTTCTTTCTTCTGTTGAACACATAAACAATGCTGACTCCACAGTATTTTTGTTCCTACTATGGATGCCAATGGCTGCCAACATTCTTCACAATATTTTATTTTGTCTAAAACAGAAGGAAGAAATTCATAAACGTTTACAACCACTTGAGTGAAAGTAAATGGACATTTTCATTTTTGGGGTGAACTATCCCTTTAAGCAAGCAAATAAAATGCAGTTTTCAGTAATTACACCATGAATCATGGATATAGCCAAACGCTGCATTGTTAGCACGTGAGTCAACTTATTAAGTCAGTTGTGTTCGCTGTGTAGGGGAAACCATCAGAGTGCCATATTGGTTTGAAGCTGATTCAAGCCTATATAAGCAAACACGGTTATTTGTTTTTGCCAATTAATCAGCACAGACAGCTTTTGGAAGTATTCTTAGTAACATATGAACAAACAGCCTCTAAAAGTGAAATAACAATCACTAGTCTAGTAACATGTGGCTTAAGCTCAACACATATGCGCACACTTTCTAAACATCTGTTGCTTCCAATTTACATTCCAAAAATGAAAATTGATCTCCTAATAGTTTTGTATTTTAAATTCATAGACTTAAATAGACTATTGCATATATAGGAAATGCTATGATAATAATTAATTAAAACATGAAACTGCAGAGGGCCGGACATTGGCTCAGTGGTTAACACTGTCGCCATACAGCAAGAAGGTCGCTGGTTATGGTCGTGGAGTTTCATGTTCTCCTCGTGTTCGCATGCATGCTCCGGTTTCCCCCAAAGACATGCACTTTAAGTCAATTGCGTGCAAATGCGAGAGTATATGGATGTTTCCCTATACTGGGATGCAGCTGGAAGGCCATCTGCTGTGTAAAACATATGCTGGAGTAGTTGGTGGTTCATTCTGCTGTGGCAACAACTGATAAATAAGGGACTAAGCTGAAAAAAAAATTAATGAATGAAACTGTAGAATTATAGTGTCTTAACAAATTTCAAATTATAAATTAATCATAGGGCTGGGAGATAAAATCGGTATTGATATTTACTGACCGAACACCATTGTCAATATTAATAAAAAATATTCGGCATGTAGTTCCGGTATGAAGTGCTATAGTTTTATTAAAATGTGGCTGCTGAGCGTGCACCTTGGAAGCAGTGCCAATAAGGTTAGGGTGTAAGTTTTGTCATTTCCTATGGAGGCTCGCGACTTGCATGACGCGCGTATGGGAGCAACGCACACATGTTGGGCAAGCGCCGCACATGTGACTCGCATTTTCCAGATGCACCTAGTTGAAAACGTCTGAAATTTGACGAAAGCTGCACATTTCAGTAATAACGGCAGACTAATTACCTCAGACAAACACAGAGCACCCAAACACTGCAGTGCTTTTTACTTTTCTCTATAAACTTGTCATCCTCTGAGAAAACGCTTGATGGTCACTTAGTTAAGAGAGACGCTAGGGGAGCGTGTGCGCAAAGCCCATTGTAATGGTCAAGGAAACCACGCGCTCACACTTGTCACTTCAGGTCAGAATAACAACACACACGAAAATAAGTGCAGTAGCTAGCAGCAGTGAGGAGATTGTAAATAAAAAGCATGTAAGGATGTTGCCAGAGTAGCTTTTTGGTTTCTTTTCTTGTGCGTCCCAGCCACTAGCTCCCCATCTGAAACAGTTTTTAGCAGGGGGTAATACCTTAGTTGCAAACATTTTATTTATCAAGTTTAAGAGTCTCTTTAACACTTATGTTTATTTTATTATAAAGAGATCAGATATTTTGTTTAAATATTTTTGTTTTTGATTATTAAAACTATTTGCCTTAGTCATTCATTCATTCATTTTCTTTTCGGCTTAGTCCCTTTATTAATCTGGGGTCGCCTCAGCAAAATGAACCGCCAACTTATCCAGCATATGTTTTACGCAGCGGATGCCCTTCCAGCCGCAACCCATCTCTGGAAAACATTTACACACACTCATTCACACTCATACACTACGGACAATTTAGCCTACACAATTCACCTGTACTGCATGTCTTTGGACTGTTGGGGAAACCAGAGCACCTGGAAGAAACCCACGCGAACGCAGGGAGAACATGCAAACTCCACACAGAAATGCCAACTGACCCAGCCGAGGCCAAAAAATATTATTTTTTTTTTGTCTAAGGGGCTGTATAGACCATTGAAGGATGTAAACTAAAACTATGTTCTCAAAGTATTTCCTGTTTTACATTTTTTCTTTTTATAGCATCCAAGACTCCAAAAAGAGTCCCATATTGATAAATAACGTTACGATAGCTGTTTTAACATTAAGTTATGATTGACTTGCCTCTTGTTACGGTTTTGACATAGTTTGATAACAAGCATGAAATGTTCATGGGTCATTGACATGACCACATTGAAATGGTCTATTAGGAAACACCCTGAATGGATGACAATCACCCAAAAAATATTTCTGCATGCTCCTTTTTGTTCTTGATTGTTCTCTAAGTTACAAGTTTTTCATACTTGCTTACACAAATTTCTTCTACCTGCAATGACTGCTGTGAAATACTGGGAAATATATTAATGTTCATCAATCCTTTGCTGCACCTTTTTTGCACTCTTCACTCTTCAATACTGCTAGTGATTTTAAATGTTCTTCAGCCACATCTTAGCAAGTTGTAGCTGACGAACATGCAACATGACAAACTGCGCAGATGCATCAAGCCCAAATTGAAACACGAAGGAAAGAGACAATGTAATACTGTGAGACTCCTGCTGTCACTCAGAGTGTCCATAGCACATTACAGAGACCCTCCACGAATGCACCTGGTACTGCAGAGACAGCTGACACACATCACAGCAACAGCTGACTGCAACAACACAACCATTACCGAAAGATGCGAAACAAGCTCAAAAATCACATCGCTATACTGAAAAACATGCCATCAGTGAAATGTTGGCTAATAGGGTATTAATTACGCGATGAATGCAGTGGGATGCTTAGGTATGACATCACTGAGATGCACAAGCAGCAGCAGCGTTACAAATCCATGCTTTATGACGTCACAACTCTGTGAACTCCAACATCACGCGTATAAACAGTGACGTACGACATAAGGTTTCGAAGAAGAAAAAACTGTGAGCTGTGACTTGTTCCATGACTTTGCTCGTGCACATTTGAATATAGGCTAGCGTTATATATCCCATAATGATGCATAAAAGCAGTCAAAGTGATTGACCTATATATCTTAACCTAACAAGTCATAGAAATCACGCCTGCGGCTTCACAGTAACCATCATCAACATCTCAAGCAAAAACAAGATGCTCGAATCTATGATGCGGCCAGTTCGGTCCCCCATCGCTGGCGTGAACCAGAATTTGGATCCGCGGGTTCATCAGCACGAAAACAGCAAAGCGCGCGCCCCGCTCCTTCTCCCCCACTTACCGGATTTAAAAAACGCCGCTATGTCGGCCGCCTCCTTAGATGTGTCTTCTCCCTCCCCTGTACTCATCCTCGGATTCAATGATTCTCCCTCAGCAAAACTCCCCAAACAGACGAATCAGTGACGGTTTTCCAAAATAAAGCGGGCGCTTGCGAAGGAATCCTCTTCATTGGAAAGCAAAGAGCGGCGTGCGGGGATTCGCTCCTGCGCTCGATGAGCAGCACGGACCCTCCATCTTGGCTTTAGCTCGCTTGAGAGGTGTCGGTACCGATCGGCGGCGCTCCTGAGTTTCAGCTGGGAGAGAAGAGGAGGAGGAGGAGGATGAAGGGAGGGAGAGGGGGGAGGTCTTCTTCAGCAAGGGGGTCTCCAGGAATTCCCAACTACCCCACACACACCCCCCACAGGTCATCTCTGCTACTTCATAAGTTGTGTGCTATAGCCTTCTATTAGCCTACCAAGTACCACATCTTTCCTATAGAAATCTGGTGTATACTGCATGGCAATATATGTGATAATATATTTAAGTTACTTAAAGGGGCTAATAATAATTTTTACCTTAAAATGTTTTTTAAAAAATTAAAAACTGCTTTTATTCTAGCAAAAATTAAAAAATAGACTTTCTCCAGAAGAAAAAATATTATCAGACATACTGTGAAAATTCTGTTGCTCTGTTAAACATCATTTGGGAAATATATATATATATATAAAAAAAAATTCAAAGGTGGGCTAATAATTCTGACTTCAATTGTATAATATGTTATATAGCTAACA
>CAIGQZ010002445.1:11119814-11135453 GCA_903798205.1 Danio tinwini
ATATATATATAGCTGTAACTATTGCAATTACAAATATGTACATATAACATATTCAAATATATTAGCTATGCATGTATTTATAAAGTTGAAATCAGAATTATTAGTCCGCCTGTTAAATTTGAATTTCTTTAATATTTGTTCCCTAAGTTCTGTTAAATGGAGAATTTTTCAACACATTTCTAAACATAAACATAGGTTTCTTTTATCTTTGCCATGATGACTGTACTACATCAAATTTTACTAGATATTTTACAAAATATTCACAGGGTTCATACGGTCATGGAAAACCTGGAAAAGTCATGGAATTTCGACATGGCATTTTTCAGGCCTGGAAAACTTTTGGAAAAACAGAAAAACCCACAAAGTTTTGGAAAAGTCATGAAAAACAGATATCTGTATACTTGAATATAGGTTATTAACTTCTTTTCTGTCCTTGGCCTATCACATACTCTCACATTATTAGTGCGATGTAAGCATTATCTAAATCAATTTTACATAGATATAATTATAAATTGAAAGTAAATAGATTGTCGCGTGTTTTACGATGTGCTGTAATAAATTTGAACATGCATTGTTTTTCTTCTACCACGCATATGTAGACATTGCATGAAACATTAGGTCATGAAAATTTACCTGAAAGTCTTGGAATAATCATGGAAAAGTCATAGAATTTTAGTAGTAAAAATGTGTATGAACTCTGTATTCAGCTTAAAGTGCACTTTCAAGGCTTATAGTATATCAATTCTGGCCAAAATAAAACAAATAAGACTTTCTCCAGAAGAAGAAAAAATATCGCAAATACTCTGAAAATGTCCTTGTACCATTAAATATCACTTGAGGAACAGAATAAATATTTCAGAGGATGGTAAATAATTTTGCCGTCAATTGTATTTAGCCCTATATACTGTATGTGTGTTCTTTTCTTTTCTAACAAATAACAAAATCTGTGCATTTTCATTAGGATATCGAATTACACCACATTGTTCAAACATATGCCTGTTTCATTACATTTCTGCTACCCTCCATTTTAGTGAATATTCAAATTCAGCAGTCACAAAAGTAGGATTTTCAGATAGGACTGTCAAAAGAAATAAGTTTCAGATTGTATGATCATAAACAACATCACAAATTGTATTTAAAAGCTATAATAGATGTTAATTTTACACAGAATAGCATATAATACTAAACACTACGGACAATTTAGCTTACCCAATTCACCTATATATGTCTTTGGACTGTGGGGGAAACTGGAACACCCGGAGGAAACCCACGCCAACACAGGGAGAACATGCAAACTCCACACAGAAATGCCAACTGACCCAGCCAAGGCTCGAACCAGCGACCTTCTTGCTGTGAGGTGATTGTGCTACCCACTGCCCCACCGTGATGCCCTAATGTATATTATATATGATTTTATTATACTGTATATAAACACATACAGTATATTGTTTAATAATGTAAAATAATATATGAATCCATACAGCTGCAAAAATATGTTATAGTAAACAGCACTCCAAATATTTTTTACTTTGCATTTGTTTTCTCATGCAAACATTACAGCCAAAATACAATTCAAAAAAAAAATGAAATTAAATATACAAAAGGAGTATATAAATAAAAAATCACTCATTACCCTTTATGTACTGTTGGGGATGTTTTCATCCCCTCTGGGGTGATTTTGTGTATTCATTTGGCCATAACTTTTTCTGTGTTTCAGCTAGCAGAATGATTTCTGCTGACAAATCTTATTTTTGACACATATTTTGAGAAAATGCTTTGATATTTAAAAAAAAAAATCAACAATACACTTTGGGCAAATTTACTACCCCTTTGTTTATGTTCGGGATAAAAACATCCACTAAATTAAACTGCTGTAAAAATGCATCGGATGCATTTTTTTTTTTTTGCATAAATTTGTTAATCAGTCATGATCAAAACTACTAAATTGCTTAGAAAATTAGAGGATTTTAACTCTTTATTGCCAAGTTCACAAATTATGTCATTGCTTTAGTGAAAAACACACACAAAATTTTGTATTTTCAATATAAAAAGTAATTGTGGACTGGATTTTTTTTTCCTTTTATCAAAGTTTTGGACATGTGAAACAGCATTGCCTTTGATGCATTGTTTTTGATTATTTTCATTACGGCAAGTTACTGTTGGTGGCTGTTTTTGCCCTATTGACTTTCTTTATTACCATATTTCTTTGATGACAAAACTATGACACCATGTAATCATGTATTTTTTATTGTTAGTGTTTTCCCTGTTGGGAAGAGGTAAAATTTGTCACGTTTACTGTTGATCATCGGTTGGCACCATTAACTCTTTAGATAAGCCTGTACAAAAAAAAGCCTTGTTTCTGGATTTTATATGGAGTATTACAACAAATTAAAGTGTGTGTATGTGTGTCTATGAGTGTGATAGTGACCTTTGCACCCTTGATGTGTCTGAGAAAACCAAAATATGCATCTCAGCTCTCAGAATTACATGGACTCAATAAAAACAAAGACTGTATTTATTGGCCATCAAATGTGGCTATAATGAAAGTCAATGGGGCAAAAACAGCCACCAACAGTAAATCAGGAAGAAAATTTGAAAATCTTAAGAGTGCATCAGAGCCAATGTTGTTACTAATCGTTTACATGTCCAAGACTGTGATAAATGCTTTAAAGGGCACCTATGGTGAAAAATCTACTTTTCAAGCTGTTTGGACAAACATATGTGTAGGTATAGTGTATAGACCGTCATATTGGGGTGATATAAACACACCCAGTGCTTTTTTTTCAATTTAACAACATAAAAACGGTGGACCAATTGGAGCTGTTTTGAGATCGACCGCAACTTTACGTAGGAGTGCGGTCCCCCCGCCCACCAATATTGATTGACAGATGTGCATTACCATCTCCTCAGTATGTTGTTTCACGTCCACCATTTTCAGCGTGTGAGTCAAAGCGACGTCACCAAAGAAACACCCTTGCTCTATTTTTAGATGTAAGGCTCATTGGGCTCAACATTCACCACGTTAGCGCTCTCCTCCACGCCAGTGTTTGTGAGTTTTGGTGGGTTTGCATACATGTGTACTTTTCATTGTGTCTTCCTTAAACTTCAGCGGTTTGCATTTCCCGCGGTCACAGAAGCTCCGTCATCTTAACTAGGTGCAGCTGGAAAGTGCGAGCGCGTAGCCTCACGTGCGCGTCCCTCCATTGGAAATAACGAACTAACGCAGCGCCATGCATTTCGTGTTATCGCGGGTGAAAGTGACGACCGTGGGGTTTGCTCACTATTCTGCCGCCTAGGTCGCCTCTATGGACGCGCTGGCCCTGCTCAGAACACTGTATATATTTCTGCCGTGCCACAGAGCGTTATCTGAATAGTTTCATTTTAAATTACATGCGAATGTGCGCGTCTGGTGTGCCGCGTCGTGGCTCTGAGCAACGCATTCGGTGTGCATTTCTGAATTCTAAACATAAGTTTCTAACAGGTGACACACCGGCGCTGCAAGTGTGCGATACTTTCAACTGTCATGTGCGCGCCGTGTCGCGGTGCATCCGGTGTGTGATGCCCTTCAGTGAAAGTTAATTCAGTGTGCTTTATTAGTCTCGGTGTAGGCTACAAGTTCGGAGCTTTAAACTAGCACACAGCTGGCCGTAAAACTATACAAAGACACATGATTCTGTACTCTCTGCTTGGTCTGTGTCTGAGTCCTACATGTACGTCTGAATGCTGGTACTCATGTTGCTTCTCTCTGTCTGTCTGTCTGTCTATTGCAATACACACAGCGGGGGAGCTCTTGGCTCCGCCCCCTTGTTAAGTTGGGCGGGAAGTCGAAACTAGTTTTCATGTGAAGCAACACGCCCCTAAAACAGCAAACTGTGTACACGCCCCCAAAATGGCACTTTTTAACACATAATAATAAAAAAATCTGAATTGTGTTTTGAACTGAACCTAAACTGGCACACTCAGAAGAACCATAATATTAATATTACCTCTTAAAAAAAGGTTAAAATAGGTGCCCTTTAAAAAATTCAGTCCACAATTACTTTTTATATTGGAAATACTTCATTTTTTGTGTTTTTTTTTCACCAAATCAGCGACATCATTTATGAATTTGCTGATTAGAGACTTAAAATCCTGTCATTTTAGTAGTTTTGATCAGGCAAAAAAAATCAGATGCATGTTTTCATCCCTAACATAACAAAATTGTAAATTTGAACAGTGCACAAGGGTTAAAAGAGGAGATTGAACTATTTACAAATTTCAGTAGTTTTTAAAGCTTTTTTTAGAGAGTTAGAAATAGTCTCAAAGTAATACCACATTTCAGTAAGAAAAATGTTTTTAAAAGGTTGCTGGTTTGTTAATCTACATTTATGTATACACTATTTTGTTAATAAAATTACGAATTTACATTTTCTTTTTATGTAAAGTTTCTGTTTTGCAATCAACAAAACCCAAATGAAACATTTTCCCAAAATAAGGAAAAATCTTAAGCAATATTCTCAAACTCAAAAAGAGAAAAGTCTTTCCACAGCAAATTAGAATAACTGCATTGAATAAATGAGCTGAAGTCTCTGAGTGTCTTTGTTTTAACAAAACTTTGTATTAAAATGTATTTTTTGTATTTTATTTTTAACAGCATTGACTGGAAAGAGAGGGACGCGGTGGCGCAGTAGGTAGCGCTGTCGCCTTACAGCAAGAAGGTCGCTGGTTCGAGCCTCGGCTGGGTCAGTTGTCATTTCTCTGTGGAGTTTGCATGTTCTCCCCACGTTTGCGTGGGTTTCCTTCACGTGCTCCGGTTTCCTCACCACAAGTCCAAAGACATTCAGTACAGGTGATTTTGGTAAGCTAAAATTGTCCATAGTGTATGTGTGTGAATGAGTGTGTATGGATGTTTCCCAGTGGTGGGTTGCAGCTGGAAGGGAATCCGCTGCGTAAAACATATGCTGGATAAGTTGGTGGTTCATTCTGTTGTGGCGACCCCAGAATAATAAAGGGACTAAGCCGTAAAGAAAATGAATGACTGGAAAGGCTATGGATAATTCTATCGGAAACTTCTCTTATCTGATTCATAATTAAGTTCCTATTTTAGCCACATTTTCTTCCAATCAGTATCAGAAGTTTGGAACTCATTTGGAACTCCCACAATTCCATTAAGAAAGTAAAAAGAGACTATTGATTTGTTTAAAGACTAGAAACAATGTTTTCCTACCATTGTAATAAAAGCAGTTGAAGGAGGAATAACAGAAGGATTGGGGATATCTTGCAATAATCGAATAGCTCCAGATGATATGGCATCAAAAACAATAGGAAATTCGGTCACAATAAGGTTTCATTAGTTAATGTATTTAACTAACATGAACTCATAGATCCATGTACAACATTTTATAAAAAGCATAACTCAATGTTTACTAATGCATGGCGTCATGGTACCGCAGTGGGTAGCACAATCGCCTCACAGCAAAAAGGTTGCTGGTTCGAGCCTCGGCTGGGTCAGATGATGTTTCAGTATGAAGTTTGCATGTTCTCCCCGTGTCCACTTGGGTTTCCTCCAGGTGCTCCGGTTTCCCCCACAGTCCAAAGACATGTTGTATAGATGAATTGAGTAAGCTCAATTGTCCGTATGTGTGTAAATGACTGTGTATGGATGTTTCCCAGTGATAGGTTGCAGCTAGAAGGGCATCTCCTGCGTAAAACATATGCTGGATAAGTTGGTGGTTCATTCCACTGTGGCGACCCCAGATTAATAAAGAGACTAAGCTGAAAAGAAAATGAATGAATGAATGAATGAATCATTATTAAAATTAACGTTAATCAACATAAACAATTACTGTAATAAATGTATTTTAGTAAAAGCATTACCTAACATTAACTAATACAACCTTATTGTAATGTATCATATTCTTTAGAGGTGATGCAAATAGTAAATCGATTAAGAAAGTTATCATACTTTAATAAATAGCCATTCAATAACTGAATAACAAAACAGATTTGCTTCAATTTCTGTTTACTTCAGCTCCTTACGATGTAGACGAATGGAATAATGTGAGAACTGAAGCAATTGAGCCCTCTAGTGAACGTCAAATGTAATTACACTGTTAGAAGCGTCATCTGTTTATGAAAAGCTGCAGTACAGACGAAAACATGTACAGTATAGCGCTTCAGACCTGGGGATGGTTGTGGACTTCAGGAGTGCTCTCTCCCCACTCATCATGATAGACAGGTTTCATTCAGGTTTCAAAGCACCAGCTTCTCTCAGGACCTTAAGTGGGCAAATCACATTGTGAAAAAGGCCCAGCAGAGGTCGCACTTCCTTCTGCAGCTGAGGAAATTCAACCTAC
This sequence comes from Danio tinwini, assembly GCA_903798205.1. Classification (NCBI taxonomy): domain Eukaryota; kingdom Metazoa; phylum Chordata; class Actinopteri; order Cypriniformes; family Danionidae; genus Danio; species Danio tinwini. The sequence continues at coordinate 11,126,150 of CAIGQZ010002445.1, forward strand.
CACAGGAGCTTCTAACACAATTTACTCTGCTCTCAGTTCTCTATTCTTCAATTACTGTCTGCTTCAGGTCAGCCAATAAATCAGGGCATGCTGAGAGTATTATTGGTGTGCACCTGCCCAACCATGCTTGGGGAAAAAAAGCATTGAAATGTATTTTAAAATAAAATACCAAATACCTTAAGTTTAGGTGTATCAAAATGAACTACAAAATACAGCAGCCACAACATGTATCAAAATAAAATAGTTTTTTTTTGTATTTTAAAAATACTACACAATAGCCACAGCCTTATAACCCTGCAGCTCGGTTACTCACCAAGCGGCAACCTCTCGCTCTCCCTCGGGAAGCCAATACGGAAGTAACTAAAACTGCAATTCATCGACTCGCCTTGGGGGGCTGGCTCCAGGAAGTCCAAGTGCTTTCTTTCTGCATTGGTAAATTGGCCATTTTTACAAAAACATGTTTACAGGCTGGTACAAATGATGGCTTTGGTACATATAGCTATGATTACCCTACATGACAACTGTGAGGGGGGAGGATTTTTTTTATAACTCGTCCATTTCGTTTTTATTAAGTTATATTAAGTTTGCATAATTAAGGGCGTGGCCACTTGAGTGACAGCTAGCCCTCGCTGGTCGCTGTCTCGTCTCCTCAGCTGATTCTGGCTAATTTGCCGCTGATCTCGGCATATACATCATATTTTTGTTTTGCTTAATGTTTCTTTATACAGTCATTTGCCTTTTGGAATTATTTCCTGCAATTATCAGATGATATGGCATGCTGTGTTGACCTAATTGTGCTTACAAACCGTTCAAGTTGCCTCTATTTCCCAGGTGAGTAAAATTATATACTTGTATACCATCTCTATAAATGTATTTGTTTTATTTAAGATCATTTATCATTTAAATGTTCTTTCGACCTGTAATGCACTCCAGAATCTGACAGATTGATTAGCTGTAGGCTATAAAACAGTCATCTGAAGCGTTGTCATACAGTGTTAGTGCTGGATTTTTATAGACAACCTTGCATTTACTAACACAGACTATATCTGAAGTGTTTGATAGTACTTCGCGTTTTCCTCCTGTCGAAAAACGTCATAAGAACAATGTTTAGTGGCTCAATGTATTACAACAGTGTTTTTAAAAGTCTAAACACTTTATTGATATAGTCTACAACCAAGCATTCTCCCAAAGTAAAAAGTCTGTCTAAGCCAGGTCTAAGCAAAATGCTGAGAATCCAGCATGCGTCTGTAGCTCCGCTCACTCTCCGCCACTTTGCCCTTATTTGGTATCCCGTATTTGGTGCGATGATGCGCTAACAAAATTTTGACGGTTGGCCGCGCCTACTTGTAGCTTCTTTTGCAGTGTTCAGAAACCAATGGGTGACGTCACGGATACTACGTCCATATCTTTTACAGTCTATGTTACTCACTGAAGCTAAGCAGGGCTGAGCCTGGTCAGTGCCTGGATGGGAGACCACATGGGAAAACTTAATTGCTGTTGGAAGTGGTGTTAGAGAGGCCAGCAGGGGGCGCTCAACCTGTGGTCTGTGTGAGTCCTAATGCCCCAGTATAAGTGAAGGGGACACTACACTGTCAGTGGGCGCCGTCTTTCGGATGAGACGTTAAACCGAGGTCCTGACTCTCTGTTTTCATTAAAAATCCCATGGCACTCGTAAAGAGTAGGGGTGTAACCCTGGTGTCCTGGACAAAGTCCCTCAATTGGCACTTTCCCATCATGGCCTCCTAATCATCCCCATCCACCGAATTGGCTCTATAACTGTCTCTTCACTCCACCATAGCTGGTGTGTGGTGAGCACACTGGCGCCGTTGTCTTGTGGCTGCCGTCACATCATCCAAGTGGATGCTACACACTGGTGGTGGTGTGAAAAGACTCCCCTCATGATTGTGAAGCGCTTTGGGTGTATGGCCATACAGAATAAACACACTATTTAAATACACATTACATTACATTACAATACTTTTACAAAGGAGCAAGACATTTCATCAATAGGCCAATTCGATCAATCCCTTGCCATTAAACTGACTGTTTGATAGCAACAGCTTTTCTCTGAAGAACTTTGAACTTTTCTGCCACCACATTCACTTCTACTCCTACTGTATGAGTTTATATAAAATGTAACGTTCTCTTTGATTTTTGTATGTATTTTTAGTTTAATTTCCATACAGAAAGTCCTGTCTCGAAGATGTGTTTAACCCATTTATTGCGGATAACATAACAGTACAGTGTTTCTTCCATTTCTGCGTGCCAGTAAAATCATCATCATCATCATCTCTGTACAATCATTATGGTTTTTCTTTTTTGTTCACAGAATCTTTCACAAATCTAGTTTTTTGCAACTGAACCTGATTTTTGTAAACTTCTAAAAACTGAGTTACTTGTTTTTGCAAAAAAATTATATATGTATTCATACAGTATGAGCAATATCACACAAGTCGATTAGCAGTGCGATATGGCTGTATATTAGCACTGGTGGAAGGCAGGCCAAGTTTCTTAATGTCCCACTAGTGACGATATACAGCCATATTGCACTGCTACAAGTGTGATAATGCATTTATACAACGGTTCGACGGCATAATCGTGTGTTTAAAAAAGAAAATCAAACACGGAGTGTCTAAAAATCATATTGTATGAGGAACTACTTTCTTCTACCATTCCTCACATCTGCAGCTGACGTCAGAACAGCAGAAACCATTACTACTTCACAAACGTCACTTTACAGCAGGGGCCATCAACTATATTTGTCAGAGGGCCGGAGTTTTACCTGACAGTCTTCCTGGGGGCTGGACCCCCGAGAAGAAGATCAAATAAAAATCTCATTTTGGCTTAACATTATGTTTAATGTTTATACTTTTTCAATTTCATTACAAAACTGAAGGCATTTGATTCAGGCTCTCATCACCTATACCACAGTCAACCACTAGGAGTGATAGATATTTTGCTTCGACTCAATTAGTCTAAGTCAACAAGGGGAAATGTAACTTTAGCCATTGATTAAGCACTGTGAGTAGCCCGTTTCAGCATTGAAATTTGAATTCAAGCCCACTTAACGTTTCATTTGATGTGCGAACATTATTTGTGACCTGATTTGTTCTGGTACCAGGTTATTTATTAACCATGCTATTTTAAGTTGTGCCAGGTTGTTTTTCCTCCTTTTTTTAGTCCTGAGGCAGACATCCCAAGTCTCGCGGAAGTTCTGTAAGTCTCCTGCAAATGCATAGAGACTCCCGGATGCCCGCAAATGAATGATCGCGTGTCTCCCTCTCGCTCCTCAAAGGCTTTGCGCACCCCTCTCCACCGCATCCCTCCTTGCTCTTCATCACACACACGTCGAGCACACTCCGCCTACACCCCACCTGGTCTTCACTTACACTAAAACCTGTTTGAAACTAAATGCTTATCGCCGCATGGTCTGTCTGAGTCTGTCCTCATTTCGAAGTGTAGCTTAAATATAGTCATAAATGGTGGTTATTCTGACAAGAGACTCAGTTGTTGTTATTTTTAGTTGCTTTAATAGTGTGGACCACTATTTTCTTTTTGATACTCACAATCCAGTCGCGGGCCGGATTGAACGGTTCAGCGGGCCGGAGTTGGCCATCGGGCCGCCAGTTGATGATCAGTGCTTTAGATTAGATTAGAATCAACTTTATTGTCATCACACATGTACAAGTACAAGGAAACGAAATGCAGTTTAGGTCTAACCAGGAGTGCAATAGCAGCAAGTGCAGGATACAAGTATAAGTTATAAAGTGCAGTTATAGAAAAACTATGGTGATATTTACAAATGGATGTACTATGAACATTATATACTGGTTGTGTTAGCTATGAACAGATTTACAATAGATGGATAAATGTACAGGTTGCTATTAATAATCAGAAGTGTGCAGATAGATAAACATAATTACAAATGTATATGTACAGTGGGTGTGTACATAATTACAAATGTGCAGTGGGTATGTACAGATCAAATAAGTGAATCAGTGCAATGAATATGTGAAATTTTTAATTTTTTTAGGAGTATAAGTTATGAGGAGAGTGGGGGGTGTATTAGGGGGGCAAAGAGTCAGTGGGGGCAGAGTTCAAAAGGGAGACAGCTCTGGGGAAGAAGCTGTTCCTTAGTCTACTGGTTTTTGTCCGGGGGAGCCTGAAGCACCTGCCAGAAGGCAGTCTGTGAGCAGGGTGAGAGGAATCTTTAAGAATACTGCGTGCATTACGCAGACAGTGTTTCCTCTGGATGTCCTCTATGGCTGGCAGTGTGGTCCCTGTGATGCGTTGGGCAGTTTTCACCACCCACTGCAGTCCCTTATGACGCAGTTCGTCAGGATGCTTTCTATTGTACAGCGGTAGAAGTTCACCAAGACGGCTGATGACAGCTGGTTCTTCTTAAGTTGCGCTGGTGAGCCTTCTTGACCAGGCTGGAGGTGTTGGTGGTTCAGGAAAGGTCCTTTGAGATGTGGGTCCCCAGGAACTTGAAGGATGAGACAGGCTCAACGACCATCCCATTGATGTTGATGGGATCATGTAATCCCGTTCGTCCCTTCCTGAAATCCACAATGAGCTCCATGGTCTTGTCGGTGTTAAGGAGCAGATTATTGTGGCCAGATGCTGTATCTCCTCCCTGTAGGCAGTCTCATCATTGTTGCTGATTAGACCAATCACTGTGGTGTCATCTGCAAATTTGATGATGGTGTTAGATCTGTTCACAGGCCTAAAGTCGATGGTAAAAAGGGAGTAGAGGAAGGGGCTCAGCACACAGCCCTGTGGTACACCAGTGTTGAGTGTGACGGTGGTGGAGCAGATGTGGCCTGATCTAACATCCTGAGGTCTGTTAGTCAGAGAGTCCATAACCCAGTTGCAGAGAGACGTGTCTATATACAGGTCTCTAAGTTTGATCTTTAACTAAGAGGGTATGACAGTGTTGAATGCTGAGCTGAAGTCAACAAACAGCATTCGTTGCATAAGTGTTTTTATTGACCAGGTGTGTGAGTACAGAGTGCAGTGCTATGGATGTGGGTCCAGTGTGCATATGGTAGGTCTCAGTCCTTAACGTTTTGATTTAGTGGCTAATTCGTATGAATTCGTACAATCTAATTCATACAAATTAGTACGATTTGCTTATCACGCAATGACGGTTGGGGTTAGCGGTGGGGTTAGGCGCCACCCCTCCTTTTTAAAATCATACATTTTCGTATGACTGAACTTGTACGAATTCGAATGAACTAGCCACTAAACTGACAAAACGTTAAATACTGCTCCCTGGTCTGCTATATCCTCCAGTCCAGAGCTTCAATGCCCAGTGTCTGCATTTTAATTTGCTTTCTTGTTTACTGTTCTTGTTTGTTTACTTTACTTTCCAAGTTGACATTTCATTTAGCCTACTCTTTTAGCTTAATTCTATATAGTTAATTAATTAATACAATCTAAACCTTTTATTCTGTTTGCCTATAATTAAATGTGTACTGTATGTATTAAATGTGAAATATATTATAAAAATGTTTGCTTTATATATTTATGTGGCATTTTTACACTTAAAAACTTATATATGAAGTTATTTTACTTTTATGAACATCATTTAATATTAAGCAATACTGGAAAAGTATTACTGCTTATCCTGTATTCTAGGCAGTATTGATAAACTGGCAGAAAAAAACATTAATACATGTGCAGTGGTGGAAAGAGTACTGAAAAATCATACTCAAGTGAAAGTACTATTACTTGCCTAAAAATGTAGTGCAAATAGAGTAAAAGTATCTACTGTGATTATTACTTAAAGTATGAGTAAAAAGTAGCCCTTTCAAAAGTACTCAAGAGTAGTAAGTAGTGAGTATTACGCTGTAAAAAGCTGATGCATATACATTTAATTTGTGGATGTGTGTAAACAAAACATACTGTAGTGCATCTAGTTATTGCCCAGCAAGCACACAACGTTATAGAACGTTAATATTAGGTTAGATTTAGGTTGTGATGTCAGGTGACCAAAATGTTTAGCCAGCGTCTAAGGACAATGTTATTTTGATGTCCAACAATGACGTTGATGTTTGGTTGATTTTAAGTTGTTAGAAAGTGACCAAAATCCAACAGAGCCAACATCTTAAACCAACGTCATACTGACATCAAATACTGACATTTATTCATCAGGTATGGCTACCAAAATCCAACATCTAATAGACGTCATAGTGGTAACATCCACACAACATCAAGCTATTACACCATTAGATGTTGATATTTGGTTAGTTTTAGGTTGGACGTTGGACATAGACATTGGCCTGACGTTGAGTTCTGATGTCAACCCGATTTTCATTTCCAAACAAAATGCAGCGTTCCCATGATTTTTCTAATCCCCATAAAACATAGTAGTGACTGCAGGTTGAAGGAAAGTAGTAAAGTAAAGGTACAAATACAGCACTAAAAATGTACTCAAGTGAGAGTAAAAGTACACATTTTTAAAACTACTTAGTAAATTACTATTCCTGAAAAAAACTACTCAATTACAGTAACTTGAGTATTTGTAATTAGTTACTCTACACCACTGTACATGTGTAAGAACATCTCACAGTTGCTGAATGTTGCACGACAACATTGCTACAGCCTTCTCTCATCTTACATTTCTACGTTGTTACAATGCAGCGAGCACGTAAGTGGCGACGTTGCCTTTGAAAAAAAAAATGCAACGTTGTACAGACATCACTACAACGTAGATGTGTTTGCTGGGTACAGCCCAAAAGATAAATTTCATTAACTTTACCTTTATTCTCTGTTCTCTCTCTTACTCCAGGAGCTCCTCAGTAGCTGTAAAAATCCATAGTGTGCAGTGGCCTCAGCACACACCTTAAAAAAAAGAAATGTTTACATGAGTCATTTTGATACACTGTAAAACATTTGACCCTAAATTCACAGTAAATTACAAACTAATAATTGCATTAACTTTCACAGTAAGCCACTGTGATTTATTTTACACTAAATTACAGTGAAATTGCAGCTATATGTGACTTCAAAGTAGATATAAAGCCGATTACTGTGATGTCACAGTATTTGCTTGTAGAATTAACTGTATTTTTCATGTGAATTTACAATTAATGGCAATATGTTAACTGTGATTTAGCAGTAGGTTGCAGCTGAAATACTTACTTAAAGGTGCAGTATGTAAGTTTGACACCCAGTGGTTGAACTAGGTATTACACTCCTTGATCAAAATAATTGCAAGCCCGGGATGTCAGATTGAGAACAGGAGCGAGTGATTTAAACTGTGTTCTAAATAAAAGGAACAACACGCAAAACAGTAGAGGGAATATTTTCAGTAGAGGGAATATTTTCCATATTAAAAGGAGTTTTGTTTCTAACCAACACCTCGAGTTGATATATTAGAAATGGCTTCTATTTCTCACAGCTGAACATCTAAAACCTAGGACAGTGATCACCTCAGGTAAACCTCATGTGCTTTATTCAGTGCTAAGTGCTAACAATGCGAGTTTGAATGCCATTTTACATGACATTTATTGCCATATACTGAAAGCAGCAGCAGATAGTTCACCTCAGATCTTAAAAATGCAATAAACCGTTTGAAATTAAACTTTTGAACTAAACACATATGAGTGATTCAGCATCTACATTTAATGATGTTAAAGAGGGTTAGCATGTATTAAATAGATTATAAATCTTACCTTTTTGTGAGTGAGTGCATATTCTGTGCTTCTGAATGGCTGTATTTAAATTTCTGTCATGTTTCATCTAGTGCAAACAGCCAAACTGCTCATCACTGCATATCTCTTCAAAAAGCGTGTTGTTAGGACACGCGGTTACAATGTAACCTGCTCACATTTGTAATATTTATATCATTTGCTAATTAATAACCTCTTGTGGAACTGAATCTGTCTTATTTCGACGTCTGATACTGTCCACTGACACTGTCGCAATTCACTCACGGACGCATGCTTTCAGAGTCTTTCTGAATGAATGAATGAATGAAATACGCTGTTTTTTAACAAGGCAACCCGGGGTGCTGAATTATAATTGGCTAAACTGGCATTCTGCAGGTTAAATTTACCTAAACAAAGACAGTGTTCCGGCACGGAAAAAACATTTTCAAAGTAGAATATCTGACTTCAGCATTGTTGTTCAAGTATGTTCACTTAGTTGTTGAAGTATGTTCACTTGGAATGTTTTTTTTAAATATCTGCACACATATTATGGTATTTTTATGCTTTAGAAGAGTCAACTTACATACAGCACCTTTAACTGGAACATGGATGTCCTGCTTGCAAACTCATCATTAGTCATTAGTCATCATTCATAGTCAGTCATTTTTTTTCCTGATAAGTGCACTTGCTTGATGTGTCTCCTCTGCCTCTGACACTATACTATAGGTTCTCATTAGTAACTGTGGTTAGACAATATCATTTTTGTTTTGGTTTGATAATAAGGGTCACAATGAAGTGAAGGTCAGAGCTTACCTTAACGTTACTTTATTCCTCAGTGGTCACTAAATGTCTGTGGTCACTTTACTTCAATGCTGTGCTGAAATAGAACAGTTAACATTAAGTTAACTAAAGTTAATAGAAAATTACAGTCTCTAATACCTCAGAATTAGTATTAATGTTACACACACACACCTTCTGTTAATTATTTTGTTTAAAAAATGTCACCCTCAAACCGTCTATTAGTGAATAGCGACATAAGAACCTACTTGGTGAACTACATGCAATATACAGAAATATATATTTCAATCATTTAATTGAAAGAATTTGACATTTTAAGACTTACGGATAAATCCATTCGATGAGACAAGTTCAAATTGCGGGCGTTCTGCCTGGTCAAAGAGCATAGAATGACCAAGAGTCGACACTCTAGCAAAAAACGTGATTTGGTAAACAGCCACCATAGATATATACACTAGATATCACATAGGGACCCTGAGCATGCTTCAATAGCGCCGCCACATTGGTACAGTGCTCCTAGGACAAACGTCATTCAACCGCACTAGTCAAGACAGTGTGCCAATGTGAAGATGCTGGACTTAAGCACTGTGTACGGGTTTAGTAACCAGCAAGCAAAAGTAAACAAAGCACAAAGTCATCACATTTCATAGGTAAGATTTCATTTTTTATGTTTTTGTATGTTATGAACTTTTGTGCTTAACAAGTAATGTTATTGATGATAATACAGTCTCTTACTGCAGTGACCATAAGGCAAGTAGCACCAACTCTCACTAAATTCTAAGCTTCTGCTAGTTTTGTTGAATAAAATAAACAAACAATGTTATGAAATATGACAAGGAGATGCTGCGCTG
>CAIGQZ010002445.1:11180062-11195125 GCA_903798205.1 Danio tinwini
TTATTATTATTATTATTATTATTATTATTATTATTATTATTATTATTATTATTATTATGAGGAAATAATAACAAGATGCTAGGGCTCGACTGTTTTGGGCACATATGCGGCCGAAATGTTTTTGTGACCTAAAAATATATTTGGAAACATTTGTGCTAGTGCATAAATTGTTGCTGTGCGACCTGTTTTCACTGCAAAATCCTCACCGTTTGCACAGATTTAGGAGACATTTATGCAGAATGCATCTTTGCACATAAAAACAGCAAACGCAGCGCTCAGGAACAGATTAAAATAGTTATGTGAATTTGCTGAAGTAAAAAAAGCCAGCAATGCTCGCCCCCACCTTTGTGCTCTTCTTATTGGCCCACTGCTCTAGAAGTGAAACGCGAATGGATTGGTTAATATCAGCTGTCAATCACTCAGTCAATGCCTTCTGCCTTCAGATTAGGGCTGGGCAATACTGCAAAATTTGGTATCGATCCAATACCAAGTAAATACAGGGCCAGTATTGCCGATATCGATACTGATACTTTTACTTTAAAAAGCATGCACTTGAACTTAAATGTATTTTTCAGTAGTGGAGATCAGTGTGTGATGATTTATGAGTTGAATGTTCTCATGTTCTCAGCTATAATTAAATGTATTTGTTAAAACCCAACACTTAAGCCAAATAAAAACATTTTTATTATTGTAATGATCTGGATTTGCAAACACAAAATTATTACTAGAGAACGATTTTATATATATATATTTACTTCAGTCTGGAGTTTTTGTTCAGAAACAATAATTAAATAACAAAATCATTTCTGTTTTAGCACGTCTTTAATGTCTTTAAACAAAATAATGTAAAACAAATATGCATTTTAAATACATTTTAAATAAACAAGACCACAAAAGTATTTTTTCAGTTTTTGTTCAGTGTTTTGATCAAAATAACTAGATAGTGTTTCTCTTTCATTAGGCACTAAAAATTGCCTTATTTTATAAACAAAGTGCAGTTACTTGTATATAATGAGAGATATTCTGTTATTTCATATTTTAAGTTTATGGTATACAGTCATACCTGTCAACCCTCCTGTTTTTCCCGGGATTCTCCCGTATTATACAGTTTTTTTTTATTTTTTCCGCTATTATCCTGTAAAGGTATTTCTCCCGTATTTTCAGTTTTTCTCTGAAGGGTGGCAAATAAACATTAAAAAGCTAATCCTCCCTATACGCAACCCATACCGCCGAACCACCAGGGGCCGCTCCTTGCTCCTAAATGTGAGTCTGTTCTGTGCTTTTGCTTTGTTTAGACATGAAAACACTAAAATAAATATTAAAACAGCGGGATTCCCTTTTCATTACAGGTGCCATCTCCCCCTTCTCCTCAAAACAGTCATATAGCAGTGCTTGACTGTCAGCTGACGCGCTCTATAATGATAAATAGATGCTGTTTCCAAACGGATTCTGTACACGTGATTTGAAGCAGAGGCTGGGTTTTGGGTGCGTGTTAAACGACATATACACATAATAATAATAATAATAATAATAATAATAACATCTAAATATTTCGATCTTGGTGGGGTTTTTTTCAAACACCACTAATTTTGCATTTTTAAAGTGACACCTGTTATTTAACATAATCAAACGAAAAAAAATCTAAATAATGGTGCTTTCACACCTAGACTTTTGTTCCGGAACCTGGTGCGCGGTTAGCGCGGTTCGTTTAGCATATGTGAACAGGGTAATCGTGCTCGGATCCGCACCAAAGCAATTTCTCTGAGACCGCCTGAATGAGGTCGGTTGAAACGAACTCTGGAGCGGATCGATTGTAGTGAGAAAGCAATATGATCTGAGCCCGGTTATTTCAGTGTTTAGGCATACTGCTATATAAAGAGAGAACTATGAGTAGGGCGGGAGGTCATTCCAGACATCCCAAGTCTCCCGGAAGTTCCGGGCGTCTCCCGCAAATGCACAGAGACTCCCGGATGTTCGTGATTATCTCCCGGAAATCGCGCGTCTCCCTCCTGGTCCTCAAAATACGTCGCACACCCTTCTCATCACCTCTCCACCCAGCATCCCTCCTCGCTCTTCAGACATGTCGCGCGCACCCTGTCAAACACCACCAAACCACCCCAGACAGCTGAGCGGGACTCTGCAAAATAAACTGTGAAACTCTGACCAATGTGAGGAGAGTTTACTCACACGTGACTTGTTTTAGCTATTTCGGTCCGTTTAGAAACTTTGCCGTGTGAAAGTAAACCGCACCAAGAACAAAGAGCAACAATGTAACAATTTTATTCCCTGTTTTGAAACAAATGAATCGATTCACATTTTTATTTGTTGCTCTCTAATCAGAATGTGTAAGTTATACAGTGAAGAAACGGCTAATGTGATTCTATTTCATTATAATAATTCATTTTAATAAGCTGAACTGTTTGCTAATGTATTTGCTGCTGATGTATACTATTTATTTTTATTTTTTTGTAAATAACAAAATATTTTACTGACCATTTAATTGTTTATTTACAATGAACTAGCTCCAAATGAACATATTTAGTAGTTTGGGGATTTTTAAGGGGGGGAATTCCTTATTATAGTGAGCATATCCCTTATTTTCACATACCAATGTTGACAGGTATGTATACAGTGGTGGCCACATTTATTAGAACACCTGTATTCTCACCAGCTAAAAAAATGTATTGAAGTGTTTTTATTTTTTTATTATTACTTCCTGCTAACACACTACAGCACAAGATAACTGACATTAAAACAATTTTTAGCTGGTGAAAAAAAAAACTACCTTTCTAATGATTTTGGCCACCACTGTATATTTTTGTATATTATTTATTTCAATTCCAAAAAATCAATTAAATTTTTTATTTCAATTCCAAAAAAAAATCATATAAATAGCAGGTATATACACGTATGCTGACTATATAGGCCATACCTGCCAACACTCCCGTTTTTCCCGGGAGTCTCCCGTATTTCAGACCCACCTCCCAGTTTGTCATTTCTCCCAGAAAACTCCTGGAATTTCAACCCCTTCTTCTGGTCCTCAGGTGATTGGTACAATCTGTAGCACCCCATTCATGCGGGGCTTCAGCGTCAACGCTTGACAGAGGGCGTGTCTGAAGTTGGGGCTGACGCGATCATCATAGCAGCTTCAGCCATTAAAATTAGTTAGCAATCGGCTACTGTCTGAGCTGGTGTATTTGCATACAGCGATCTGATTGGCTGGCGCTTAAGAGTTGAGAAAGTCCCAACTTCTGCAGCGATCAACGCCACTGAATCGGTGCCGACGGATCCAGAATGCAATTCGGCAACGCCTGACGTCACCCATTCAATGAAGGAATGGGTGAAGGAAATTCAATGGGAAGCATTGAAGCTGACGCCCTCTGTAAATGGGGTGTAACACCCCCGGATCGCCAACAGACCAGGACCCCCCACCCCCACCCCCCGGATTTTCAGAGTCAAATATTGGCAGGTATGATATAGGCTTTATTTAATCAGCCTGATGAGGAAAGTAACAAGTTAAACTTTTTCATTGCCTCTCCGAAACGACTCAGCCAGTGACCTCCGTCTCAGGGCTGGCACTGCTAGGGGTCTGTCTGGAGGATTTGCCTCCTCTTCTCTCTTTTTTTTTTGCAGCTCTGGGTTCTTTTTTTCCCCGTTTGATTTATGTGTTTGTGTAGACTTGTAGTGTTGCCACAGTATTGAATAGACTTTCTACAAACATCGCAGTTTGCAATATTTTCGTTTACTGCAGTAAAATAGCTCCAAACAGCGCTCTTCTTTTTTCTCATCATCTCAGAACAGCCAAAAGTGCTTGCCCTTTGGCGCTGCTGAGTCACGTAATAAAAGGACAACTAATAACAGCAGAGCAAGAAGGAGCAACGGTGCATACAAGATATAAAAGGAGCAGTGTTTAGAGACATGTCCGCTCTTTTTTTTTTTTTTTTTTTATATAGGAAACAGGAGCAATGTACTTTAGCGTAAATTAAATAATATTTTAATAAAAGTATCGATCTTGGAGAGCTACTATCGATCTGATATCAATACCAACGTTAGTATCGATATTAGGATCGATCCGCCCACCCCTACTTCAGATGACAGGAGCTTGTTATGAAACACTGACAGATTTTGTTTTAGAAACCACCTAAAGTTACGAATAATGGCACGTCTTATTAGTGATCATGTGCTGAATGTTAATCCACCATTTACACTTTTTTCCAAGAGTGGATAAAAGACTTCCAGTGGCTTCAAGTCCGCTATGGACGATGGCATCATCTATCGGTCCAACCCTATTACTAACTATAGGTTATTTCTCAGTTTCCTGTAAGGGTGGAGTGACAGGAGAGATCAGCGTGACGATGAGAAGCTGCATAGTTATTTATGCTCAGGAAGACGATGATTCAGCTCATCTGCAAGGACATCAGAATGTTTCGGACCATCTGAGAAGAAGCTGACCATTTCTTTCGCTCTTTTTTTTTTTTTTTTTTTTTTTTTTTTTTTTTTTTTTTTTTTTTTTTACTTCTACCTGCCAAGATGACTAGTTGACTAGACAAGATTTGAACAAAACTCTCACACACACAACTTTTAAAGATTATTGTTTAATGTTGTATTTTTACACGTCACTGTAAGGGGAAATGTTCAACATTAATGTGTCAAATAATTTATATTTACATAACTGCAGTGCAAATGTCTAAAGCTATTTACATTTTTAACTACTGCAGTGCAAATGAGTTGTTACTTATATTTAGTTCAGGGTTTTCTTTGTTGAAAATGAGTTGGAGGTGGTATCCCATTTGTTATATTTTTGCTACTTAAACCCAACGCATTTTGCATTATTGTTGTAATCTTATTTAAAAAGATAAAAAAGTGTTTGAGCATCACTGGGGGTCTGAGCGTAGTTGATTGGCTGATTTTTGTCAAAAGGCAGAGTTCATACAACATTTGATGGAGGTGGATACCCTAATAATTCTCTATGCACAAACAAAACCTGCATATTTACATTAGTGCACTGCGAGCATCTAAAGTTATGTACATTGATGCAGAACAAATGTTCACTCAAATTGTTGTGTTATTTATGTTTCAAGAGTTCACACTTAGATAATGCTTGACTATATTAGCTAGTTTGGCATGCTGTCCCGGGAGAGAACCCTGAGCTCAGAGATAGGTAAGCCCAAGGCTCCCTCCTGGTCAATAAGCATTAGGAGGGATACGAGATCAGGTAGTTCTCGATAACCTCCCGAGAATAGACCGCTGATTATGTTAGTTTGTACTTAGTAAGTGCTTATGACTGTAGTTGCATGTTTGAGTGTGGGAGGAAACCGGAGTACCTGGGGAAAACCCACGCGAACACGGGGAGAACATGCAAACTCCGCACAGAGAGTGTCGACTGGTTAAGCTAGCGTTGAACCAACTCTACTTCCTTGCTGTGGGGCAACAGTGTTGACCACTGAACCACTGTGTCGCCCGAAATCTAAACTGAGGAGGTGGGAGAAGGAATGGATGGTGGGGTCCAAAGCGAAGATGAGGAATGAAGTTTAGGCTGGATATATATATTAAATTTGAAATGGTCCGATTAGCTAGTTAGTGATTGGTGATAAGGATCAGCTGTAGTCAATCCTATCACGTGCTCCTCTCGAAATTAGTTTGTGAAACTTCACTTAAATGTTTAGATTAATGCATTGAAACAGAATGTTTATTATATTAACAACTGCGATGCAGTGGCGCAGTAGGTAGTGCTGTCGCCTCACAGCAAGAAGGTTGCTGGTTTGAGCCTCGACTGGGTCAGTTTCTGCACGTTTATGCATGTTTCTGTGTGGAGTTTGTATGTTCTGCCTGCGTTTGTATGGGTTTCCTCCAGGAGCTCCGGTTTCCCCACAGTCTAAAGACATGCGGTACTGGTGAATTGGGTAGGCTAAATTGTCTGTAGTGAATGAGTGTGTGTGGATGTTTCTCAGAGATGGGTGCGGCTGGAAGGGCATCCGCTGCGTAAAATCGTGCTGTATAAGTTGGTGGTTCATTCCGCTGTGGCGACCCCGGATTAATAAAGGGACTAAGCCGAAAAGAAAATGAATGAATGTATATTAACAACCTTATATCTCTGCAGTGCAAGCAACTCTAAAAATTGTGCACAGTATATTTGTTTACATTTTTACAAGAATAAATTCAAGTTCATCATTCCTCATCAAATGTTATCTACTCTTTAATATTTTGCTCAAGCTTTTACTAATCGGCAGAAGGCAAGCCATTGTGTAAATCTGGTTGATGCTCGCTATTTCGCTTGTTAAGTGGTGACATGTTGGTGACGTATGTAATACTGTTTCCGGGTCCAAGCCGCCGCTCATTTGAATTGCAAAATATTTGTTTGATAACTTTTTATTCATATCACTCATTAAAGTTAATTTTATATAAGGTCATAGTGTACACAACAATCACTGGGCTTGCTGCATCACAAATACCACAATTTGAACAATTTCTTAAAAATGTATCACTTTCTGGCCATCAGATATTAGGCATGGACATATATACTGCGATCAAGATTTTTTGAAAGTAAACAATTATTATTAGCATTTGATGAGTCTCCTCATTCCGTTTCATAGAGCGCTTGGACCCGGAAGCCCATTCGCGTGACGTCACACTTAACAATCGGAGGCGAGATTAACCAATGTGCATTGTGGGCACAGGTCCAGGGGCCCGTGCACACTTGGGGCCCCTGCGAGGGGGCTAAAATGCAGATTTTGGAGTGCCTATTTAAGCTGAGCAAATAGCGCACCTGGTTAGGCTAAGCTAATTGAGTGATTCACGCCTATCACCGTTTGATTGACAGAGACAACATAAGTAATGAGCTCAGTAGACATCAGCTTGTGTGGCATAGCTCGTAAAGCGCATGGCAACATGTTTAGGCGCTGTCGATCATAAACCCGGTTTGAATCCAGCGTCTGATGATCTCATTCTTCTTTTTTTCCCCCACTACATATCAGATTTTGCCTACTCTTCATCACGAGGAAGACAAGTAGGAATCATTAATAAGTGTGTGTATTATGGAGAACTCATATGCATAATATGCATAATCATATGCATTAGAAGTTTGTAGAAGTTATACATTAAAAATACCCTTAAATATACATTTTTAGTATTGCTTCAGTGAACTTTAACTAATATATTAAAATCCATTCATTTTCACTAGTTGTATTAGTATATATTTTTTTTCAAAGTATGCTTTAAATGCTTTAAAAATAAGTTAAATCTTTGTAGACTGGAAACATATGTACTGTATATAATTTATTTAAAAAATACATTATAGATTCATTTTGTTTAAAAAAAAATTATATTTATCTTATTTTTTTATTTAACTATAGGGGTGCGGCCAGGTAGGGGGCCTACAAGACATTGTGCCCAGGGGCCTCTGAATTTTTAATCCGGGCCTGGTGATGGGTTGGAAGGGCATCCGCTAAGTAAAACACATACTGGTAAAATTTGTGGTTCATTCCGCTGTGGCGGCCTGAGATTAATAAAGGGACTAAGTCAAAAAGAAAATGAATGAATGAATGAATAAGCTTCTAAGAATCCAAAAAGGTCCACCAAAAAGGTCCACATATTGATAAACAATGTTGTTATAGCTGTTTAACGTCAAGATTGATTTGCCTTTTATTTCGAATTAGTTTGATAACAATCAGAAAATATTCATGGCCACATTGAAATGGTATATGACTATCAAAAATCTGTGCATAAATGAGATCGATTGCTCAGGTCAGCCCGATTTCTCACCACACCGGCTCAGAAACACTGGGTGGGCCGGGACACTTTTATTTCCTCCCCCTAAAAACTTTACCCCTGACGTCGGCATCTCCATGGCAACTGCCAACAACAAATTAAATAGGAGAAAGTGTTTTCTGGGCGGCGCGTTCACAGCATGGTCAACAGTAAAATTCTTCCGGACACCGAGAAGATCCCGTAGAAAGTCATAGGTCGGCTTTAGGATTACATTTTATATCCTTATTAAATGTCAGAGGAAGATAATGGCTTTAAGTTACCGGTCAGTTAAGTCAAACATCAGGTCCAGAGGAACCCATCAGCCCTCTGCCCCAGTGGACAACATAAAGGAGATGCAGGTTTGATTTCAGTTACCACATAATATCTCTGCCACCTAATGTAATCTCACACATACACTACACATTATTTTAATGCCAGTGTCTGTGCGTGTATGTGTGTGTGTGTGTGTGTGTGTGTGTGTGTGTGAGTTTTGGTTTAATTTAATCTTTATTTCATTTATTTTTAATAACTTTTTTGAAACACTGCCCTTTTGTTAAGGTTTAATTTTTTTTTCTCTCGAATAAAAATGAACGTTAATTGCCCAAATGTTTCAAATGTTTACATTTGTATGTGAAAAACTGGCACTGTTTTATGCTCAAAGTAACTTTAATTTAAGTGTTTCCTTTAAAATAGGGGTAATCATAATTTTATTAGTTTTACTATTATTAATAATAATAATGATATCAAACTGACAAAGCCTCGTCGTTTTAAAGAAGGTTTCGAAATTTTGATTTCTAATAAATTACTTATTACCACTTTATACATCAACCACTAGATGGCCACTAGAACCACAAGATGGCGGCAAAGCTCTGTAGCAATATAAAAAATTCCTGTCGGATAGAATACGGGTAGATAAGTAATAAGACAACCATAAGCGGCATGGATTTGTGATTATGGGCGTTTAGGTATTCAGTAATACATCATATTTTAATTCAGTAGAGATTAAGCCATGATATGGTATGCAGCACTTTAGGAATTAAAAATAAAGGTTTACCTCAGTCATTTGTAACGCATTTCTGATTCACCAAACACGTTTTTACCTCACATTCCCTTTTCCTAGCACAAAGGATTCTGGTTTAAGCTTCGTTTTTCGTTTAAAATTATCTTTATAAAAGATTTACAGTTTTATATTGTCTTATAACATAGGCTAACCCACTGACAATTTGGTGTGTTTCATAAACCGTCATCAAATTATTTTCTTATGAAGTCTGTTGTTGGTTAGTCAAATTTGCTAATAATTATAGAGTGTCCCTTTTACCTTTGAACATTATGTGTATTAGAAGAGCTCATGTTCCTCTAAAAATATTGTTTGTGACTTTGCTGAAGTCTGAGTAGACTACAATAGAAAAAATACAATAGAAGAAAACAAAGTTGGCCCCTAACACAATATTTATTTACACCAGGGGTGCCCAAACATTTTCGTATGAAGGGCCAAAAACCAAATATCAATAATAGCCGTGGGCCCAAGATACATACCAAACTATTTTACATTAAAGTTGCCATGGGTAATTATTTTTTCATAATGTAAAAAAAATCAATAGAAAACTTTACTTTGAATCTTATTAAATAATGCAGTTTAACTTTTTAAGTTTTAACTTAATCCAATAAAAAACATAATCATATTTATAACACAGTGGAGTTCAATGCTAAATACACTAGTCAAGCAGAATCTGCCTTTGCCTTAATTCACTCACCAAAGTCTCTGCACTGTCCTCTGTCCGTTGTATGTACATTTTAAACTAAATCTGATTAATTTACACCATTTCAATTGAAATATTTAATTTCAGATAGCTTTTTGTAGCTTAACAATAACACAAATAAATAAAAGTGTACATTAAATTTGAAATGACAATCTTTAAACCATTCTTAAATGGGATGCCGGGCCAAATCAAAGGTTACTATGAGCCAACTGTGGCCCACAGGCCCTAGTTTGGGCATCTCTGATTTACACATTAACACACACAAAAAACACATGGAGTAATATTGAGTTAATGTGCATTTAAACACAAACCAAAATATTCTTAAATGTGAAAGGCTATTTTGGGTGGTAAATATGTGGTAATACATGCATTATAGGGATATATAATCCAGTGTAAATATGGAATTACATGTATAAAAATTTTTTCATATATTATAAAACTTTTGTGTCATTATTTACGTGGTCAAAAGGGCAGGTGTGGATGTCAAATGTTTGACATCAAATTTGATGTGTTTTCTGATGTCGTTATGACGTCAAGGTGATTGCTATATGAAACACTTGCAAATATTTTTTTAAGTGTTGCAGGACAAACAAATCCAGGAATCTTAGCACCATTTGACAGTTGCCTTGTGTTGCTTTGTGGTCTTTTTTCATCATTAATGTTTTGTGTCAGTACAAGTACAGGTTGTTACATGTGAATTGGTCTGTCTTTTTGCTCTTTCAGTCACATCTAAAGTTGTTGGTTTTGTTGAGTACTTTGCTTGCAGTTTTGTTTGATTGACTTACATTATTTCAGAGATTCTTGTGAGGAATAGAAATATGGGAATATGGGCCACGGTGAAAATGACGCCTTGGGGTACTGAGTTGGTGGCTAGTTCATACAGTGGGGGAAAAATATTCAGCACGTCATGTTCTTTCCTGGGAAAAGTATTTCCAAAGGACCTGTTGACATAGAATTGAACCAGATTTTGGTGTTATAACAAAAAATGTTATGTGTAATAACAATGGAATGACACAAGGATAAAGTACTGAACTGCTGAAATGTGTTTAATACTTTATATAAAATACTTTTTTGGTGATGGCAGCTTAAAGACGACTAATGCGGAAAATGAGTCACATGCTTTGCTCAGGTGTGAGTTTTTCACAGACTTTACCAGAGTGTAAAAAATCTTGATGGTTCTGTAGATTTCGTCTGTCCAAATTGTTTTTTTATTTTGTATTTTCTATTGTATTTAAGTAAGGTGATTGGCTGGGCCATTCTACAGCTTGATTTTCTTTCTCTGAAACCATTTGATTTGGCTGTGTTTTGTATCATTGTCTTGCTGAAATGTCCACTGTGGTTTCATCTTCATCATCCTGCTTATACATGTTGGACTGAAGCAGCTAATATTTCATTTACAATTATGAAAAGCAGAGGGTTGCTGAATAACTACTGAGAGATTTCAGCTGCTGTCTGGGCTTTCACTGTCTTTTTACACCTCTCTTTATTCATGTGTTTAATACTTTTTTCCTCTGTCATTTCATTTTATTACATGTAACTTAATTTGTAAACTAATTAGATTTGTTTTCTTTTAATATATGGACTTTTTTTGGTTGTTATTTGTTATCAGGTGGATATTTCAAGTCAATTTCCTTGACGTTGTATACTTATTTCTCTAACTGTATATCTAAGTCCCTATAACTAAACAGTGTAATACTGTATGTATGCATATCTTTGGATGTAACTTTTCCATAAAACTGAGTTAATGCATACACGCTGTATCTATAGATGTATCTTCTTTATGAAATTGAAATGAATTAGAGCTGCATGATATTGGAAAAATCAGATATTGCGATATTTTGTTGTTCTGCAATATATGCTGTGATATAAATACAATTTCACCAGATGGTTTATATAACTATATTTTAAGTTTTTTTTCTGGAGAGTCTGACAGTAGTCAGGTACAGAACAAACAACAATTAAGTGTAAAATAACACTGTGGAGACTTTATTGTATAAATAATTAAATACAATAACTTTTTTTACACCTCCAATGGTCATAATGTCTTGTGACCACAAGTTTTAAACTCACTGTACATAGTCACAGGCTTCAAAAAAACAACAACACGTAAATGATAAACTTTCTGTTTCTGACTCTACAAATTTGTACAAAAATGCATTTCTTGCCTAGAGATTTTGGGCCCTATCATACACCCCGTGCAATGCAAATAATATTCAATAGTTGTTGTTTGCTAGTTTCAGCTCAACGCAAGTGTCGTTTTGACGTGCTGCACCACGCAGTTTAAATAGCAAATGGATTTGTAATCATATGTGCACCCAGAGGTGTTCTGGTCTAAAAAAAGAGGTGTGTTAAAGCACATTGCTGGCGCGTTGAGGAACTAAAATAGACTGCACAATAGACCAGCTCAAAGCAGGTCTAAAGTCCAGCGCAGAGCGCGTTAGTTGTGCGCCTTACTTAAACATTGCTTAATACACACAGGATGTACAGCTATATGCAAATATCTTTAGTAATGAAAAAGAATTAAAGGATTAAAATCTAACAAAAAATCTTATTTTCTACATAAATATAAAAACCACTGCACTTCTTAATCTCGGGGGGCTTTTTCAGTTTATTCATGACAATTTGATGTTGTATAATGTTATTGTTAGTAGTAGTATTTATTATATGCATATTTATATTTGTTTTATTAAAAACAAGCTTAGATTTTTCCATCTGTCAGGCTTTAGATCATATGGGGCATAGCACGTGTGTTTGGAAATAACTCAGTTTTTTGACCACACTTCGTTACTGTTCATTTATTTGTTTGCTGGAAATTAGAACTTAATTTAGTGAAAGTGAAAGTAAAGAATGTGTCTGCCATGTAAATAGCAAATGCGCTATGGCGCGACTGACTCTTAAAGGGAATGGGAGATGAGACTCTGATTGGTTTATTCTCAAAACACACCTATAACTCATTAAGAGAATAAGCTCAACCCTGTTAGACCATGGTCCGTAGCGCAAAGCAGATTTTTCCGTCGTTCCGCCCTTAATGCTTTTGCGTCCTTTTGTGCCTAGATCATCAAAATATTGCCCTTTGTCTTGTTTCTAATCTAGATATATAAAAATTCCTAAACCAAGAATCATTTTCTAGACAAGTAAAAAATATATATAAAATAAATATATATTTTTGTTCAATTCAATTCACCTTTATTTCTTTAGCGCTTTAGCGCTTTTACAATGTAGATTGTGTCAAAGCTGCTTCACATAGAAGATTATAGTAAATTGAGTTTCAGTTCAGTTTTCAGTGTTTAAGTTCAGTTCAGTTTAGCTTAATTCAGTTTAATAATCACTACTGAGAGTCCAAACACTGAGGAGCAATTCCATCAATGCCCAGCTCTACAGATCCCGAACATGCAAGCCAGTGGCAACAGCGGTGAGGAAAAAACTTCACCAATTGGCGTAAGTGAAGATTTTAAAAACCTCAAGAGAAACCAGGCTCAGTGGGCCCGACCATTTCACTTATGGCCAAACGTTTTTTTAGAAATGTGTTAAAACTAGATGTGCTTTTCTTTGAAACAAGGAAAATAATCTGTTAGTAAGGTGCAAAATAATCTTATTTTGGATTGAGAATTATGGCAGATAATTTACAGTTTTTCTCATTTGCTAAGACACGCTCAGTTAAACTAGAATTCACTTGATCTTCATCATCACTATCCCATCAGAGCAGAAGACATGTCTTGCAAATGTGCAAACTCTTTCTCATTGGATTGACACATTTTCTCCAACATTTGTCAAAACGGATGTCATTCAAGCAGTTTAAAATCCATTGTTTTAGTTATGGTAACCAAACAGAAACCATCTATTTCTAACTATTAGAAACTACCAACATCAGTATGAAATCACTGAACCACTGGTTTGACACACCTTTACACAAATCTTCAATTAGCAATCAGTTCGCAAACCTTATAAAAACAGTGGAAGGTCTGTGTTGTTCTGTGCCAGTGGCTATGTCTTATACTCAAAATAGATTTGACTGTATTTGGGTTTACATGTGTTTTCTCTAATATTTACAGTGTTTTCTTACTTTTGTCTGTTTTGTTTTTTTACAGTAACAGTATTTCAGTTTTCAGCCACAGTTTGAAAAATGTCATGAATTCAATATAAATTTACTGTAATCAAAACATTTCTTATTCTGGATCCAATTCTTTGCAAAAAGGCCAATTTGACAGCCCAAATAGAAAGACAACTTATCGTCACCTTGGAAATATAAGGTTCTATCTGCATTCTGAATGATTTTGAGATATTGAGCTTCAAAGTTTTTGCATTCCATAGCAAACAGTACGTGTGTGACATTATTTTTTTTACTGTAAATAAAAATTCTTCAATTGCAAACAACTTCCCACAATCCCATATCGTAAATAAGTTGTCATTTAATAAAAATATGTCAATAACTCCATTTTGACAAAAATGTCAGATTGAACCTTATAATTCTAAGGTGACGAAATGGCATTGGCAATAGGCTACAATGGCAAGCAATGGGGCAGTGATTCACACTGAGTTCTGTATTTTGTATTTTGTTGTTCATTGTTTAGTGATTTATTAAAAGAGCTCATATACTTGTTTGCAAGTTGTATTGTTCGAAGGTAAAATGAGCTTTTGTTGCACATTTTAAATGTTTTGACACGGTATGTGCATTTTGCAAGCAAAATATGTCATTTTGACCATGAGCGCCGCTGTTTAGGCCTGTGTGTTAACTGTTTTGAAAATGTGGAGTTTCATTTGACGGCTGCATCAAAGCAATCGAGAAAAAGCTCATGACACACACACTCTGTCATGAGCTGCAGCCAGTAGGTCAGCAGGCGCTTTAAGCATAAAACCCCAGGTGAGAGTATAGTGCATGTCAGACAGTTCCTCAAAGATCCACTGCTAGATCTCACCTCACTGTAGTTGTTAAACGTGATATTGAATTCATCTTGTTGTCTCTATCTAACGACTCTTCTGTGTTTTGAATCTATTGCTTGTTTTCAGCTAACTCTGTTTTGGCTGAGTGCAAAGATAAGTTAATATATTAATTTATGTAACCACGTACACTGATTCTGCACATTGATTGCTTGCCTTTAAATTTATTGTCCGCTATACTATAATGGCCATTATTGATTATTAAAACTGATATTCAGCAAAAGAGATGGGGTAAAGTTCGTATTTTTTCAATGAAAATGAAAGGAGGCAGTTATAGGCCCTGTTTTGTTATAAATTTGCATAGAGTGAAGATGACGGTCATATAAATATGTAGCTACACGAGGCCGTTTGGTGTCTGTTAATCATAATATCAAAATGAAATAAATTTCCTTATGTTATGTTTTCATTGTTAAGATAGTGAAACAGCAAGCAGGATGAGGTGATGAGGTTATAAAGTACATTGTGCCCTTTGAAGATTTACCCATGCATCTGTAGGCAGTTTTTGTTATGTTTATTATTTAATATAGGCCGAGTGAATAGTGTATTGAATAAGCTAAATTGGCTCTAGTGTATGAGTGTGTGTGTGTGTGTGTGTGTGTGTGTGTGTGTGTGTGTGTGT
>CAIGQZ010002445.1:11200125-11210933 GCA_903798205.1 Danio tinwini
CACACACACACACACACACACACACACACACACACACACACACACACTCATACACTAGAGCCAATTTAGCTTATTCAATACACTATTCACTCGGCCTATATTAAATAATAAACATAACAAAAACTGCCTACAGATGCATGGGTAAATCTTCAAAGGGCACAATGTACTTTATAACCTCATCACCTCATCCTGCTTGCTGTTTCACTATCTTAACAATGAAAACATAACATAAGGAAATTTATTTCATTTTGATATTATGATTAACAGACACCAAACGGCCTCGTGTAGCTACATATTTATATGACCGTCATCTTCACTCTATGCAAATTTATAACAAAACAGGGCCTATAACTGCCTCCTTTCATTTTCATTGAAAAAATACGAACTTTACCCCATCTCTTTTGCTGAATATCAGTTTTAATAATCAATAATGGCCATTATAGTATAGCGGACAATAAATTTAAAGGCAAGCAATCAATGTGCAGAATCAGTGTACGTGGTTACATAAATTAATATATTAACTTATCTTTGCACTCAGCCAAAACAGAGTTAGCTGAAAACAAGCAATAGATTCAAAACACAGAAGAGTCGTTAGATAGAGACAACAAGATGAATTCAATATCACGTTTAACAACTACAGTGAGGTGAGATCTAGCAGTGGATCTTTGAGGAACTGTCTGACATGCACTATACTCTCACCTGGGGTTTTATGCTTAAAGCGCCTGCTGACCTACTGGCTGCAGCTCATGACAGAGTGTGTGTGTCATGAGCTTTTTCTCGATTGCTTTGATGCAGCCGTCAAATGAAACTCCACATTTTCAAAACAGTTAACACACAGGCCTAAACAGCGGCGCTCATGGTCAAAATGACATATTTTGCTTGCAAAATGCACATACCGTGTCAAAACATTTAAAATGTGCAACAAAAGCTCATTTTACCTTCGAACAATACAACTTGCAAACAAGTATATGAGCTCTTTTAATAAATCACTAAACAATGAACAACAAAATACAAAATACAGAACTCAGTGTGAATCACTGCCCCATTGCTTGCCATTGTAGCCTATTGCCAATGCCATTTCGTCACCTTAGAATTATAAGGTTCAATCTGACATTTTTGTCAAAATGGAGTTATTGACATATTTTTATTAAATGACAACTTATTTACGATATGGGATTGTGGGAAGTTGTTTGCAATTGAAGAATTTTTATTTACAGTAAAAAAAATAATGTCACACACGTACTGTTTGCTATGGAATGCAAAAACTTTGAAGCTCAATATCTCAAAATCATTCAGAATCAGTGGCGGCTGGTGATAAAAAATGTTTGGCAAACACCAGAAAAAAAATTTAACTGTTGGTAAAGAAAGAGTGTAAAAGCCATTTTTCAGGTGATGTATCAAAAAACAAAAAAATATGACTAAAGCATACAATAAATGCATCACAAATCAGTTCATTTTAGTTCAATTTGGGTTTATTATCAGTAATGAAGTAATCAAGATAATCAGTAAACACACACAGACACACACACACACACACACACACACACACACACACACATATAAATGTTGCCCAATCACTGGCCAGTAGCACTACTTGAAAATAAATGTTGCTCTCCTATCTTTCTGGCTTGCAAATTTCTCAATAACCTTTTGGTTAAAGTCAGTCATCTCAGTCACCAGTCTCTTCTTCTTGACAGCATGGCTAATGCATTCAGCCTCTCTTGCGTCATGCTGTTTGAAACCGCAAACACAGAAATAGTAAAAGGCATGACTTACATCACAACCTGTCAGCCAACTCGGTTTGTCATAACAAGTGCTGGAAAAGCCCCGAGTATATGCGCACTCGCGATCACTTGACAGAAGGTCGATCTGGTCCAAGCTCCTTGATTCTTTTTTTTCTTCATCCAAATGCCTTGTGAACGGATATCTTTGGAAAGATACAATGGAATTTTTCTTCATGTCGAGAAATTGCACTTGCTTTTATTTTATTAATAGTCGTCAGTTAACTGAGGAGCTGCTGTTAATGGTCCAATAACATAAGGCCAATCATATAAAAGCAAATATGATTCGTTCTAACAACAAAAATGGGAGGGTTCGGGACGCAGAGCTCTGCGCCCCAATGACAATTTAAAACAGGCCAATTAGAGCTTATTGTCATATCACGTGCATTGCAAAAGTTTGTGTACCTACATAGACACTCATTAGTCCGGCGCCCCGCACACATATGAAAAAATATTGTTCATACATTTTTTTTCAATAAATGTTAGTATGAATACAATAAATGTTAGAATGTTATAATTAAATCAATTTATATTGTTAATATTTGTAATAATGAATATTAACATATTAAAGGGGTCTAACTTGAAGGGGGCAGTGCCCCAGTGCCCTCTATTGACCAGCCGCCACTGTTCAGAATGCAGATAGAACCTTATAAAAAACAAAACAGACAAAAGACAATACTGTAAATATTAGAGAAAACACTTGTAAACCAAAATACAGTCAAATCTATTGTGAGTATAAGACATAGCCACTATTGACCTCACACAGACAACACAGACCTTCCACTGTTTTTATAGGGTTTGCGGACTGATTGCAAATTTTGATTTGTGTGAAGTTGTGTCAAACCAGTGGTTCAGTGATTTCATACTGATGTTGTTAGTTTCTAATAGTTAGGAATAGATGGTTTCTGTTTGGTTACCATAGCTAAAACAATGGATTTTGGACTGCTTAAATGATATCCGTGTTCACTGTTTTAAAAAAATGTTGGGGAAAATGTGTCAATCCAATGAGAAAGAGTTTACACATTTGCAAGACATGTCTTCTGCTCTGATGGGATAGTGATGATGAAGATCAAGTGAATCCTAGTTTTAATGAGCGTGTCTTAGCAAATGAGAAAAACTGTAATGAAAGCATTTCTTATTCTGGATCCAATTTAGATAAAATAGGCAAATTTGACAGTCCAAATAGAAAGACAACAAATGGCATTGGCAATAGGCTACAATGGCAAGCAATGGTGCAGTGATTCACACTGAGTTCTGTATTTTATATTTTGTTGTCCATTGTGTAGTGATTAATTAAAAGAGCTCATATACTTGTTTGCAAGATGTATTGTTTGAAGGTAAAATGAGCTTTTGTTGCATATTTTAAATGTTTTAACACGGTATGTGCTTTTTGCAAAAACAATGTGTCATTTTGACCATGAGGGCCGCTGTTTAGGCCTGTGTGTTAACTGTTTTGAAATTATGTGGTTTCAGTTGACGGCTGCATCAAAGCAATCAAGAAAAACTGTAATACCCAAATGGACCATCAAAATAAAGTAGCCATAAATAAAGCCATGTAATCGCTGCAATGAAATCTCTATCTTGTATCGCAATAATCTATGACTTTACTGGCGTTTTGGCAGAATAAACAACCCTAATGTTACAGTTTTTCCCAATTGTTTACACACAATTACTTGTACTTCAGACACAATGATTACAACTTGTATAAAAATAATATTCTGAAAATTTTTACAGTGCACTTATGCCTATGCACTGTCTGTAGTAAGTGTAACACTACAGTTTTCCCCAATAGTTTACACACAATTACTTGTACTTCAGACACAATGACCACAACATGTAACTGATGCACCAACCCCCTGAACCAATTCTGCTAAACTACAAGCACAATTCCTGCTTTACACTCAAATTGCAGATTTAAAACACACTTTTTTCAAAACACTACACACAATTCTCTGCATTTGGCACAATTTTATGCAGAAAATCTCTTGTTTTTACAAGGAACACACTGTCAATCATAATTGTAAAGTCATAGGTAAACACCTGCACACATAATTGCAATTTAGAAATCAGAGCTTATCCCATATTCTCCATTTCTCAATCCTATTGAGGAATTGTTTTCTGCCTGGGGATGGAGAGTGTATGACTGAAATCCACACTTGTTTTGTTTTACTGTAACTATTCTGTAAATACTTCTGTTGATGGCATATGTAGACCACGTGATGTGCAACTTTGTGTTGGTTGGATGAACACTGTGTTCACTGTTTTTGTGGGAAAAATACAGTAAAATATATTTGATAGCGTGTATTTGTGTGTTTTGTATAAAAATAATATTCTGAATTTTTTTTACAGTGCACTTATGCCTATGCACTGTCTGTAGTAAGTGTAACACTAAACAAAAAAAGGCTTACAGTAAGTCATTATGATGACTGGAGAAGAAGTGGTCATAGTGTTTTACATTAAGCACATCAGTGATCAACTGCTTCTTGTGAATGTCTATTCATGTGATGGTTTGTGTGTGTCATTTGAAAACAAAACACCATTTTATGAAGAAATCACATTGTTTTGAATGTAGAGTTTGCGGGAGAATTGAAGGGTTTTGCCCAATGTGTGTGTGTTTTGTGATTTGTGTGTAGAGTTCTGACAATATGAGACATGCTTTCAGAAAATGTGTGTAAACAATTGGGAAAAACTGCAACTTTGAAATGCGCAGCAGCGGTGAATATCTGTTGATGGTAAGTTCATTAACAGAATAAAAGAAATACAACCCTTGCGACAATGGTTATTATTGTGGAGCACTTTTCCCTCTTACAAAAATAAATAATTAAATAAATAATAATGTAGATTATGTGTCCACGCTTTTGTATGCTTTCATTTGTTATTTCATGTTGTCTAGAAAACATCCGCATCGCATGAGAAAAAAAACTATATTAATTTATAATAAACATGTTTTTGAACCACATAGTAAAATGTATAATGTGTAAACCTCTTTGTTAATGAATGCTACAGAATACTGTAAACTGATAAACTGTAATAAATACTGAAATGTTAGTGTAAAGTGTGATGTATTGTGTATAATAATAGCGTAGAAAACTGAAGTCCTAAATAATTTGTTTATTACTACAGTTGTGTTGTACCACAGCAACAATATAATTACTACGACAGTTTAATTCAAGTAATTATTTACATTATTCTTCCAAACACTATAGTACTTATTTTTTTCATGTAACGTAAGAGCTTAAACAGTATCTACCGCCTTGATGACATGCAAATATATTTTAGTTCATGCCCAACATTTAGGATCATGCCCTACATGTGTGGTTATTTTCTATTTATGTCTCCTTTGAAATATGATATAAATCGCAAAACTAAGGACTTTCCCCAAATGTCTCCCAATCAGTTTTTTTACTTCCAGCCCTCTATCTGAACGTTGGGCATCACCAGAACCACTTGATTTAAACAAATGAGATGCAGTGTTTTTACAGTTGTCATTTATATAATCCTACCCGTACATCTTATCCATTTGCCATAGCTTTAAAATAATAATGTGTTACCCAGTTTCTATGTGATTAGAATACAGTTCATTCACATTCATAGGCCCATCGGTCAGTTCAACAAGCCGTTAATTGCCATTTTGTTTCTTTCACAATGCAAATGAATAGCTGACTTGTATTGTCATTGTCTCACTGACGAATAAAGTGTTGGATTGTGAGGTGTAAATATTGCCTCTCATCCTTCAGAGGGCCGGCTTCCTGTCTGTAACTGTAGACTTAACAACAATGGTCTATTTAGTCTCATAGCTGACATCTGAGAAGGTCCTCCAAGACCTCCTCTGCTAACCAAATGGAGGACAGGTGACCGCGCAATACCAAATATCAGATAGAGAGCCAACCACTACGAAAACCATTTTTAAACAAAATCTTAGTTTAGTTCACCATATCAGACAGCTAGATGTGAGCTCGTAACGCTAATCCAGGAATAATTTGAGCATTTGACCTCACTCAGGGTAACAATGTTGCCACGTACTCCCGACTTTCAAAACAAGGTAAGATGAACCTTTGCTTCTCAGGTTTACAGCGTCTTCGCAAATGGAGAGAGTAGCATGGAAAATTAAAAAGCTTAAGGCTTAGAATGGAGAAATGTTAAATTTTTTGTTCTAAATTTAGCGAGTAAACTTACATTTATAAAAGTGGTTTTGATCAGGGTAGATAGGTGATTTCATGTATATTCTCATTCATAAAACAAGTCCAAATCCAAGTCCTAAATAAAAAAAAAAACTATACATAAATACACAAATCCAATTCGTAAATTCTGTTTGAATATACAAATTTGGATTTGTTTATTTATGAATCTTGTTTTGAATTTTTTAATTAGATTTGTGTATTCATGAATTGTGTTTTGAATTTAGGAATTGGATTTGTGTATTTATGAATCGTATTTTGAATTTACTAATTGGATTTGTGTATTTATGAATCATATTTTGAATTTAGGAATTAGATTTGTGTATTTATGAATCGTGTTTTAAATTTACGAATTTGATTTGTGTATTTATGAATCGTGTTTTGAATTTGAATTAGATTTGTGTATTTATGAATCGTGTTTCGAATTTATGAAGTAGATTTGTGTATTTATGAATCAGATTTAGAATTTAGGAATTGGATTTGTATAATTTTGAATTGTGTTTTGAGTTTACGAATTGGATTTGTATATTTTTAAATCGTGTTTTGAGTTTACAAATTGCATTTGTATATTTTTAAATCGTGTTTTGAATTAACAAATTGGATTTGTGTATTTTTTAATCATATTTTGAATTTAGGAATTGTATTTGTGTATTTATGAATAGTGTTTTAAATTTATTAATTAAATTTATTTATTTTTGAATTGTGTTTCGAATTTATGAATTGGATTTGGGTATTTATGAATCGTGTTTTAAATTTACGAATTTGATTTGTGTATTATTGAATCATGTTTTAAATGTATGAATTTGATTTGTTTATTTTTGAATCGTGTTTTGAATTTACGAATTAGATTTGTATATTTCTAAATCGCGTTTTGAATTTATGAATTAGATTTGTGTATTTATGAATCGTATTTTGAATTTATGAATTGGATTTTTGTATTTATAAATCATATTTCGAATTTATAAATTAGATTTGTGTATTTATGAATCGTGTTTTTAATTAATGAATTGGATTTGTGTATTTATGAATCATATTTTGAATTTATAAATTAGATTTGCGTATTTATAAATCATATTTAGAATTTATGAATTTGATTTGTGTATTTATAAATCATATTTTGAATTTATAAATTAGATTTGTGTTTTTATGAATCATATTTTGAATTTATGAATTGGATTTGTGTATTTATGAATCGTATTTTAAATTTACGAATTGGATTTGTATAATTTTAAATGGTCTTTTGAATGAACAAATTGGATTTGAGTATTTATGAATCATATTTTGGAATTGGATTTGTGTGTTTTTGAATTGTGTTTTGAATTTACGAATTGGATTTGTGTATTTATGAATCGTATTTTGATTTTAGGTATTGGATTTGTGTATTTTTGAATTGTGTTTTGAGGTTATGAATTTGATTTTGTAAATGTGAATTGTGTTGTGGATGTATGGAATTTATTTTGTAAATGTATTAATTTTGAGACTGATCTGGCCCCATATTATTGGGGGTTTCATATCGTTGTGGTTTGAATCTTCAATCCTGTGTTGTAAAACTGTGCATGTGCAGATGTTACTCCACCTATTGGTCAAAATGTGGTACTGCTGAAGCAACACAACTCCCTTTATTCATTTTAATTAAGCGAGCTGTGTAAATTTGAAAACATACTTTTTTCTATTTTTTTCCCAACAAATCTCTTGGTTTTAATACACAAACATAAGCGAATTGTTTTATTTAAACATAGTTACATTCTTTGGACCAATTGAAGCCGTATTTCATTTTTTTAAGAGTAGGCCACTCCAAAATCCTCATAATGTTTTTCTTCAGCCATTCATAGTTTACTCATAACTTATCATTTACTTGTTTCAAAACCTAATGAGTTTGTTTCTTGTTAAAATACAAAAGAAGATATGTGAAGAAAGCTGGAAACCTGGAAACCTGGTGGTCAATGGGTAATAGGTTTTCAGCTTTCTTCACATATCTTCTTTTGAGTTTAATATAAAACAGATACTCATCAAGGTTTGAAACCACTTGAAGGTGAGCCAATTTAAATTTGTGGGTCAACTATCCCTTTAACCCTACACATTATCTTACATTTTTTCATATAGTGCCTCAACATCCCAAATGCAAAATATCAAAACTGTTGAATGATTCTGATTATTTTAGAATTGCTTTGTAATCATGATTTGAACATCTCGGTGTTAGCAGAACCGCCACGTTTGTTTGCAGACTGACGGTCTTCGCTCATCTGGAAAATTTTGCTCTGATAAGGTTAGCTTTTATATTTGTCGTTTATGTTGTGTTGCTAGGTGATGGTTGGTGTTCAGGCCTTATCATTTATTTTCAGTTGTTTTGTCAGTCACGGTCGAGGAAGCACTGGCCTGTGATTCCCACTCTAACTGAATGCTCCCATTAGCTGCACAGGTCAATTGCTGTGTTATGCATCTGCTTGCCCAGGCTTGTTAGCTTCTTTTTGTTGGACTATAAATCATCATCTTTTTCATTGTCGCCCAGATCCCTTCACTGGACATTGGCCACTGTTACCTGTGTCATATTTAAGTTAAATCTGTTTGTTGGCAGTGAAAAGTCAAATGTGATTAGTTGAATATGAATGATGTAATTTTCCTCACAGTTTTGTGTATAGCAACAGTACAGCGTCACACACCTCATAACAAGAGGTTAAAGGGACTAGCGCTGACGTCTCACAACAAGAAGGTTGCTGGTTTGAGTCCCGGCTGGGTCAGTTGGTATTTCTGTGTGGAGTTTGCATGTTCTCCCTGTGTTTGCATGGGTTTCCTCAGAGTGCTAGGTGACATGCACTTGGTGAATTGGATGAACTTAATTGGCTGTAGTGTATGAGTATGTGTGTGAATGAGAGAGTGCATGGGTGTTTCCCAGTATTGGGTTGTGACTATAAGAGCATCCGCTGTGTAAAACCAACGCAATCGCACGGCAATTTGTAACTTTTTGATTTGAGGCTAATTCGTATGAATTCATACAATCTAATTCGTACAAATTAGTACAATTTGTTCATCACCCAATGACGGTTGGGGTTAGGGGTTGGGATTTTTTTTAAATCATACATTTTCGTACGACTGAACTCGTACAAATTCCTATGAATTAGCCACTAAACTGACAAAACGTAAAATACTTACGTTTCCTTGTGAGATCAGGCTGGTTAAACATGTCAGAATAGTTGGCGGTTCATTCCACTGTGGCGACGCTTGATAAATAAGGGACCAAGTGAAAGGAAAATGAATAAATGAGTGAATTTACTCTTTCTCCACTTGTTCCAAATTGGTTTGTGTTTCTGTCATCTGTTAGACATAAAAATATATTCTGAAGAATGCTGGAAACCAGTAGCCAAGACCATAGTATTTTTTCCTACTATATATGTAAATGGCTACAGATTTTTTTCAAAATATCCAATAATTATTATTTTTTAAAATGTGGAGCGAGATGATGGCAGAATATTCTTTTGAGAAATAGCAAGTAGATTTTAAATTTGGTGCAAACTATGGGCTCTATTTTTACGATCTAGGCAGAAAGTCTAAAGCGCATGGCTCAAAAGCATTAAGGATGTGTCTGAATCCACTTTTGCTAATTTAAGGACGGAAATGGTCAGGGCGTATGGTCAGGGTTGTGCTTATTTTCTTAATGAGTTATAGGGGAGTTTTAAGCATGTGTGTTAAACCAGTCAGAGTCTCATCTCTTATTCCCTTTAAGAGTCAGTTGCGTCGTGCTAATGCTGATTTACTATTTACATAGCAGTCTTTGTATATGGAAAAACTAAACGCTTCACTAGCTAGAAAACAGTTAAACAGATCATCTGCAGCACAAGGATAAAGAACGAGCCTCC
This sequence comes from Danio tinwini, assembly GCA_903798205.1. NCBI lineage: Eukaryota > Metazoa > Chordata > Actinopteri > Cypriniformes > Danionidae > Danio > Danio tinwini. The sequence goes on from CAIGQZ010002445.1 coordinate 11,209,939, forward strand.
TCTATTCTGCCTCTTTACTTTACTTTTTACTTTAATTTTACTCTTTACTTTACTCCTTTACTTTCGTGGATAAGGAAACGGTGTCGTACGCACTCCACTGAAGACATCCATTAACCAACATATTTAATGTTGTTTGTTAAGCGCAATTATTTTTTTCAAAACTATTTCTAAATTCAGTTTTAATTTCCAGCAAATGAATAAATGAACAATAATAACGAAGAGTGGTCAAAAAACGTTATATTCAAACACACACATTCTATTCTTATGCATCATATATAGTGACACATATGTCTCCAAAACCCAACAGATGGACAAATCTAAATATGTTTTTATTAAAACAAATATAAATATGCATATAATAAATACTACTACTACTAATAATAGCATTATACTAATGCAAATTGTCATGAATATACTGAAAAAAGCCCCCTGATATAAAAAAGCATGGAGGCAGTGGTTTTTATACTTATGTTGAAAATAAGAATTTTTGTAACATTTTAATCCTTAAATTTTTTCTCATATGTTCGTATGTAAAGATATTGTGTGTATTAAGCAATGTGTACGCGTCTTGGACATGCATAGGCGCATAACTAACGTGCTCTGTGTGGACTTTAGACCAAGTTTTATTTAGTCAATGGCACAGTCTATTTCAGTTCCTCAAAAATAGAAACTCGCCTCTTTTTTAGACCGAAACACCCATGAGTCCACAAAGTAGTGCAAATTAATTTAAAACAATGTGGCGCAAACGTGAAAATTACTGTTGTGCTGGTCTGAAAATAGCAACAAATTGCGCCAAACACATTCAATTCAATTCAATTCATCTTTATTTGTATAGCACTTATACAATGTAGATTGTGTCAAAGCAGCTTTACATGAAAGTTTATAGTGAATTGAAACAGTGCCAGTTCAGTTTTCAGTGTTTAAGTTCAGTTCAGTTTAGCTCAGTTCAGTGTGGTTTAATAATCACTACTGAGAGTCCAAACACTGAAGAGCAA
>CAIGQZ010002445.1:11221910-11233593 GCA_903798205.1 Danio tinwini
ATATATATATATATATATATATATACTTATACTTTTTTCTTACAGAGAAAGTTTCAATAGTGTTAATAGCCCCTTAAGAAATAAATATTTGGCTACAGAACAAACTATTGCTGTCCAGTGATTTGCCTAATTAACCAAACTTAACTAACTAGTTAACTTAATTAAGCATTTAAATTGCACTTTAAGCTAAATACTAATCTGATAGCTGAATTTGAATACAATAATATAAAAAAAAATACTGTCATCATGGCAAAGACAAAAAAATTTTATTTGACAAAGTTTTAAAATGTGTCGAAATAATCTTTCTCCATTAAACAGCACTTGAGAAATATATATTTTAAAATATCACAGGAGGGCTAATAATTCAGACTTTAACTCTACACGTTCTCTGTGAATTTCTGTTTCATGATTCTACTTCAAACAATGCTGCAATTGCTCATTTGTTACCATTGTATGTTGAACATTTCTCTGAGGCATTACTTTTCGCAACATGAGTTCTTGAGCATCTGTAGCCTGCCCACAAAATGCTTCTGAGCTTCTTGGCTCATTTGTGTTTTTTTTTTACAGTGTTACCTAGCACCCCAGCATAGCGGCTTTTACTGTCTCTCACTGCTTTTATGAGAGGCCCAGTCTGTTCAAAAGCTTTGTTCGGTTCCCTTCTTTTATTCTGCACAAGGACCCTAAAAAGTTTTAGCTTATACTGTCACGAGAGAAAAACAGGGAAACAACAAAGATATGTCCAGACCTGATGGCAGATTTCTTGCTTGGATGTAGTCCGAACTCATTTTTGCATTTTTTACTACACTTGGATGCACACTTGCTATCTGTTGAGTTTTGGGTCTGATGCAAGTTTGTCTTGTTCAGATGAAGATAAAGCTACATGATATTTGGGCAGGCTTTACGTGTAGAATCTCATGGATAATGATCATGAACAGAAGAAGTCTGGGAGATGTAAGACAGAAGTGCAGTCTTCAATCATCTCAAACAGTCAGATCGCTGCGTTTAAAGTATGTATGGCTTCATATTCTGATGCTGCTTTCTTAAAAAATAATTTAGTGGGGTTAATTTGACAAGTACTGTTTTTGTGATGTGTGTCACTATTTTAGAATTCTTAAAAATAAAAATAAAACAGGCAATTCATAAATAAGACGTAACTATGTTTTTTTTATGAAGAAAGGAAATTAGTACCTGGCACTGCTGTTATTACAGTCATGACAAGATATAATATAAAATATATATATCTGTATGGCTTCATGTTCTGATGCTGCTTTTAAAAAAAAAACAATTTAGTGAAGCTAATTTAACAGGAATTGTTTTTTTATGTGTGTCATCATTTTGTAATTTTTAAAAATATAATAAAACAGTTTTTTTCATAAATAAGACGTAACTATGCTTTTTTATGAAGAAAGGAAATTAGTCCCTGGCACTGCTGTTATTACAGTCATGACAAGATACTTAAAGAAATGTGTGTGATTATTTGTCATGGAATTGACCAGTGAAGGATTTAAAATTTCAAAATGTTAAGATTAAACGAAATATGCAGTAGTATAAATAAAAATTGTATTTTTATTCGCAAATTAAATCTTATATATATATATATATATATATATATATATATATATATATATATATATATGTATGGCTTCATGTTCTGATGCTGCTTTTTAAAACTTTGTGAAGCTAATTTGACAACAATTGCTTTTGTATGTGTGTCCTCTTTTTGTAATTATTAAAAAAAGTAATAAAAAAAACAGCTAATCTTTAAATAGGACATAATTATGCTAAAAAAACATCTGTTGGAATGATGTGAGATTCCGTATGGGTGACATTTTGTGACTTTATTACTCTCTCAGAAAAAAAAGATACACAGTGGTACAAATTCTGTTCCTTGAGAAACAGTTTTGTACCTTTGTAAAAATGTACCTTATATGGTACAGAAAAGACCTTATATGATACTGTTCTGTACCTTTTATTGTACAACTGAAATGAAGGTACACAACTGTTCTCATTAAAAAGGTACATAAGTGCTGGACAACTTTATTAACTCCTTCTTCTTATTACAATATCTATGAAAATAAATAATACTGGAAAGGCAAAGGGATTTTATGAATAATTTACATATTAAAACATGAATCATTATTTAAAAGCACATGTTTAAAGAAACTCAAATATTAATTATTAAATTCTATAAATACAAAACAACTGGTAAAACGAAACTAAATATGGGGACCCAAAACAACTCTAGGGTAGTTAATTTCAACACTTTAAAAGTGTCTCATGGGGTCCGCTCCCAACAGAGTTAGATCAACACTTTCAAAACTGTTGGCACATTGACACCGACATTCGGGTTAATTTTAACTCTGGGCAGAGTTAAGAAATTTAACCATATTTAACACCGCCCGGTGTAAAATAAATTTTATTTTGGTGTTCGGTGTAATTTTTTTGCTTCCATTAATTGTTATTTTATTCAACTCTCTCAAGTGTAAATATGGTAAAAAGTAAAAAAAAAAAAAAACATTTTTTGAAAACGTTCACCACTTCAACAATTCATTCAGTTTTTAAAATGCAACAATAAGCCAAATAGACTTCATCATTTTTATTAGTACAGACAGTTTCAACAAAATATGTATGACCATTGTTCGAAAAGGCTGTTCCAGTCCTTTGGTGCACACATAGACAGAGCTGGCATATCTGCAGATGTTTTGACAATTGAACTTGATGTTTCATCAGAGCAATTTGAAAAAGTTCAATACAGTGTCACTCAAAGTTTTCTTCTAAACACAATTACATTTTAAACTCAAAAGAACAACTTGGCTTGCAAATCTTTCACTTCTGGTGTTTCCTTGGTCATCAACATCAAAGACAGCAGTCTGAATAAAGGTATAAATGCTGTAAACTTGTTTGAAAACAAACTGGACCTAGGAAATCTCAAGCATGTCCTGTGAATGATATGCTTCCCAGCCAGGCAGAGGATGACCTTGGATGTCCATGACGATGTAGTAGCTGCTGATCGCTCGTCTGGTGGTTCCTGACGCAAGGATATAGGGTAGCTGATGCTCATCTATAAGGACTCTTCAAGACTTCAGCATGACTGAGAAAAATGTTTGAAAACAAATTGCAATCAAATTCTATGATATATTCAAAAGAACATTTAAAGTAAATATAACATATTCAAGAAATCTAAACTCACCTAAAAATAGGTCTAAAAATCGACATGATGATCCACAACTTTACTCTCCCAGCTGGTTGAGGTGACAGGATATGTAAAAGTAGACAAAAAGACATATATCACTGTTGGAATCTCCAAACGCATTTAGGTTAACCACTATGACTAGAACAGAAAAAACAGGCAGCTGTCTCAACAGAATCCTCAATTTAACACAACATTTGGAGCAAAATTTAGAGGAGCTTAAAACCTTTTATATTATTTAGTGACGCTGACTTAACATAAATATTGGCCACAGTGTAAAAAATATCCATAAGCTAACAGTTTTCTGTATTTTGTGATTTCTGTTAAATTTCATAATGTGATCTTGATCTTTTTTCCGACAATTATTGACTTTAAAAATAGATTTTAATGACATTTTTAATAGTCTGAAGTGAAACTGTATATTGTCTGGGTTGGTGGTGTACATTATGGTATAAAAACTTTGTAATAAACTGCAAAACATTTTCTGTCTGTTTATGGACTTAATTCTCTCTATATTATTTCTTACACAATATAATATTTAAAACTACACAAATGTCAAAAAAGTCAAATAAAAGTTTCAACATCAATTATTGACCAAGTGGAGATCAATGCTGCAATTTGTACACAATTAATAACAGTGAATAAACAAAAACAAAACATGAAATATGAAATACGGAATCTGTTAATTCACATATTTTATTTTTTTGCAACTAGTGTGTTGTGTGTGTGTGTGTTTGTGTGTGTGTTTCTTTACCAGATTCAACTTGTTAGGCTCTTCCAGGAGTCTAGCAGATGTTTCAGGTCCAAATAGAATCTAAAATATTAGGATACGCAGAAGAGGAAAAGTGCAAAAAAAAAAAAAGAGCAGAATATTATTTAAGTAACAGTTCACCCACAATACAAAACGTATCACCTTCATGTCATCTGTTATTCTCTAATGCTCTAATATCCTTTCAGCTTACAGTATTGTGAAATAAATATAGAATTTTATCATTCTATCATTTTTATCATTTTATCGCTTCATATGAGCGTCATCTTCATGCATATTTATAACAAAACGGAGCCTATAACATTACTGCCTCCTTTCATTTTCATTGAAAATACGAAATATACCCTCTCTTACAATAAATATCAGTTTTAATAATTAATAATGACCATTATAAAAGTATAACTCACAATAGGTTTATACAATAAAGAAAATAAAAGCAAGCGATCAGTCAATGTGCAGAATCGGTGTCCGCGGTTACATTAATTAGGATATTAACCTAACTTATATTTGCACTCAGCCAAAGCACGTTACCTGAGAACAAGTAATAGATTTAAAAGACCAAAGTCGGGGAATATGTAGTTAGATATAGACAACAAGATGAATTAAATATCACGTTTAACAAATATAGTGAGATTAGATCCAGCGGGAGATCCGTGATGAACAGTCTGACGAGGACAGCTCTCATATGGGTATGCGCTTAAAGCACGCTGCAGTGCAAGCCAGAGAGTGTGTGTGTAATCACGTGATGTGCGTTTTCACCGTTTTAGTGTAGACGGAGAGCTGTTCAGAAACGCTGGGTAAAACGCTAGTGTGGACACGGATCGTTTTTATTTTAAAACGTTGTTTTAAAACTAAAACGTACTAGTGTAAACGGGGCCTAAGATGTTCCTGACCACAGAACTAGCCTAACTTACTAATGCTAAATGTATGAGAAAGTGCAAACGCGGTCATTTAAACACATTAACGTTCCAACTTTAATAGTTGTCAACACTTAATATAATTCAAGCGTACGTTATCACACAAGTCTATGAACTATTAACTTTACATGGACGGCCACGAAGCGGGCCGCGGTAACCAAATTATTGTACACGAATAACAAACAATCATATTTGTAGTCAGGAAACCTTTTACAAGTAAGTATATGTTGATTTACTCACCAGATATGTTTCAGAAACTCTCCAAAGCCCAGGGAAACCGTCCTGTGGTGCAGTTAGTATCCGGGCAGAGGCGGCGGCTCCGGGGATTCCCTCGCTAGTTTAGGGCACTATACAAATTAAAGGAGAAGTGTTGATTTTTATTTTTTAAAGCACAAAATGGCATTTACAGTGACAGAAATGTGTTGAACATGTACATTTAATGTTTTTATGCACTATATATGCATGAGCATATAATAACATTCTTGAAAATAGGTCAATAGCAATGCAGTTAGATACATAATAGCAGTTAGATACACAAACGACCATGAATGAACCGCAGAAGTTTAAAATTGTCACTCCATTCTAAAGTAATTAACTTAACAATATATTTACAACAATATTTCCTTAGAGAAAGTCAGTAAAATGCCAACATTGAGGTAGTTTGACTCAGCAGTTGCTGTTCTAAAACTCCGATGGAAAATGCTTCAGTGACTGGAGCTGCATGAATTCCCGGATGTTGGAAATAACACCACTAAGTGTTGGATAGATAACTCCTTGATTTCCCACTGCATCAAATCAATTCTAACTCTTATTATATTCATTTATCAAAATCTAACTCTATAATGTCAACACTTTACTCTGAAATGCTTCAACACCGAGAATTTAACTCTGATGAATTTGCTGTGTATAGGTGTTGTAAACTAAACATTTGAGGCATTTTTATTTGGTAAGCATTTTCTGATAAATACATTTTCATTAATATTGATGTCTGCACCTTTTGGCATTTGCTTTCCACTTTGCATGTAAGCTGGCAAAAGTCTGTTTGCCAGATGACCAATCTCGCATAGTCTGTTCCAGACACACGTCTCGGTTGCCTATTTGGGAAATGTGAGTTACATACATAACCAGGACGTTATGTATCCTAATTTGTATCAGTGAAGTACTTATTGTTCTTTTCTGTTTTGTAGAATGGATTAAGTATTGTAAAGATATTAAGTCTGATAAATTTGCGTTTTTTTCAGCACTTTCAATATCAATAAATAAATTATGAAGAAAGAAAATTAGTCCCTGGTACTGCTGTTATTACAGTCATGACAAGATGTTTAGAGAAATGTGTGCGATTATTTGTCATTTTTAAAATGTTACGATTTTTCTTATCATGATTGTGTTGTGTTACAAAATTTCCCAGTGATGGGTTGCAGCTGGAAGGGCGTCCTCTGCGTAAAACATATGCTGGATAAGTTGGCGGTTCCTTCTGCTGTGGCGACCCCAGATTAATAAAGCGACTAAGCTGAAAAGAAAATGAATGATTGAATGTGTTACAAAATCAGTAAGAATGCCATGTGTAAATATTGGTTAGAGAACATGCTAAACATTTAAACTGCACATATTTTCCATTGGTCAACTTAATGTCAAAATAACAATAATAAAAAAATCGATTTGATGTCAGTTGACTGCCTTGATGTCAAATTGACATTTTACATTAGGGTCATCTGGGACTGTCCTGTGATTGGTTTTTGATGTGTTTTTTAACCCCAATGTTAGATGTCAATTGGATGTTGTTTTGACATCAATGCAGTTTACATTCATTGTAGGGATATTGTAAATTTGAAATTTGTTAATGAAGCTTTCAGATCAATAAACTTTTTTTGTTGTTATTTTAGTGGTCAAAAGGGCATCAGTGTTTGGATGTCAGATGGACGTCAAGGTTTTGACATCAAATCAATTTGCATTTTTGATGTTTTGTAAGTCATTTTGACATCAAGGTGCCTGCTGGCTTGAAAATTCCTAAGCTTGTCACAATAATCAATACATTGAATTATCGTGCAATACTTGGACATGACCTTAATAATAATTTTGGCCAATCAATATCATCCATCATGTTTACATAAAAAATTAAGGTCTTTTTTGAGTAGATTATGCTGCTTTTTTGCATCTCATCTAACCTCAGTTTGAGGTGTTTTTTTTTTTTTGGATGTTCTTGGAAATTTGTTTTAACTACAGATTTTTTTTACATTGTTTCTGAAAACTACTATACCAAATAAACTGTCAAAGTAAACTCAAATCTGCAGTTTACATGAAAAGTGAAAATTCATGAATAACATTAAAGCCATTTTACTAGCACATTTACATGTTGTTTTTGTGCCTCGAATGTGTTTATGTCGATGTAAATGCTGTTGTAGAATCATAGGCATAGATTGCTCTTAAAATGACAATAATATCACTTATTGCAATCATTTGTATGACAGTATATTGCACGACAAAAATTACTTATCATGACAGGCTTACAAATTTCTAGTTTTTAGGAAGTAAAAAGTACTTTTTGCAGTACTACAGTTTCTCTCACCCTCTATATGCTAAGGTCCTGAGAAATTCCAGAAAAGGAATCAAAAACATTTTCTAAACATTCCATGTGACTTCCGTGGTTCATCTGTATTAATACAAAGCTCTAAGAGCACCAGAAATTGCTAAAAAACTTCAAAACTGATTTTTGTTTGCCTATGTCTTCTGCGTTAGATGGTGGGGTCATACAACATTTGCGTGTTGTGCTGCTGACTTTAATGATAATACATCAAACTGCTTGTAGCAAACACGCACCCTGACAACCTGATGAGAAAGAGACTAGTGAACACATTTTTTTGTTTTGTTTTTTTTTGTTGCTTTTTGGTGTTCTTAGAGTTTTGTATGATTACAGTTGAGCCACTGAAGTCAGAAACCAATGTCTTTGGTTCATTTTCTGGGACCATTGCTTTCTATAGAGGATGAGGGAGCTCTCAAGTTTCATCTAAAACAGTGATCCTAACCCCCGGGCCACATTGGTACCAGGCCCACAAGACATCATGAATTATTTCATTTCATTCATTCATTCATTCATTTTCTTTTCACTTAGTCCCTTTATTAATCTGGGATCACCACAGTGGAATGAACCGCCAACTTATCCATCATATGTTTTATTCAGCGGATGCCCTTCTAGCTGCCCATCCCTGGAAAACATACACACGCGTTCACACACACACACACACACACACTACAGTCAATTTTTGCAGACCCAATTCACCTGTACCCAATTCACGCCTTCCAGGCACACCCAGTTGAAAACATCTTCAGAATGCCGCGAGTTCACTGCGAGTAGACTTACTATCTCAGACAAGCAAAATTGACACGGTAAAATTGTCAAGCGTTGCTCAAAAAGTTGGGGACCACTGATATAAAATATATTAATTTGTGTTCGGAAGATGAATGAAGGTCTCAGGGGATTGGAGGATAAGTAATTAATAACAGAATTTTCATTTAGTTTGGTGAACTAACCCTTTAAAGTACACATGAAATCAACTAACTAACTATATTGATTTGGTCAGCTTACATTGCTAGTTTTGTGGTGAAAATTCATCTGTGCATATCATTAAGAAAAAAAAAAGTTGGCCCTTTTATTCTAAAATTTTAATCTGAAAATGCACTTCCTGTTTGTTTTCAGTTTAATTCTCAGATTACGTCTGTCTAAGGTCTTGGGCGGGGTCAACATACTTAACCATGCCCCTCCAGCTGTCAGTTTTAAGCGATATGACAACAAACCGAAATGGCAATGAGGAGCTGTCTGTTAGGTTGCAATAGGTGCGTTCGACATGAAGCACAGCTGCAGCCGGTGATCAAAGAGATTAGCCGAGCACAGGTGGGGCGGAGTTGAAAACGGAGCCGTCAAGCCGGACACTTCGGGGGCTCAAAGTTGCTGCAGTCATGATGACCCATCACATGGAGTGATCATTTATTTATTGAAATAACAACAAAAGATTTACAGTACAAATAAAACAAAATAAAGTCTCTACAAACTATAGTTCATTTTTAAACAATAAGGGAATTATGAGTTAAATTTAAGTAGCCTACATAACAAACCCATGAGAAATAAGGGGGAAACCTGAGGGCACATAAAAAGGAAATAAATACCCACAAATAGGATTATTTTGGATAATGAAAGCTTTTTTAAAAAGCACTTTAATCTAATAAGATTAAACAAAATGACCAAAATGAATGAGTTACACTTTAAGTAGACATTTCCCAGAAAGAGCAGGTACATCAAAGTACATTTCTGCATAAATAGCTTAACAGGAAATAAAATATTTTAGTATCATATATTTTTATATGACATATTTTTATATAACTTAATTTGCTAAGAAATCGTCAGGATCAATGATGATAATTATTTTATTACAAGTCTGTAAGAGTTATTTGAGTTAATATTTAGGTTATTTACTAAAACATATCATTTAAATCATTTATGTAGCTGAATACAGTAGTCTGTATAAAAAGGGCAGAATAAACATGTGCAAACAATCTAGTTTTTATGAACAAATTATTAAACAAAAGATGATACTGCAGTAAAATATTGTAGTCTTTTAATAAGCATCATGTGTACAAAATAGAGATGGTATGAAAAGTTAGTTGTTTGTTTTGAAATTTGTGAGACGGAATTTGTCCAATAATAAACGCGAAATACACACGGTTGTTGTCATGCAGTGAACTTGGCCAATCGTGTTATATTGGTGTCGTCATCTTAGCTCCACCTCTTCAGATGCTGCGCGGGCTGATTTAGTCGTCTGATCTCGGAGCGCTGTCGCAGTACTTTGATGCCACATGTGAGAGTCACATGACGTCTGCGCAGCATCAATCCGGCCAAAATTTCTAACCGGCATGCACCGCTTTAAAACAGATTTCGATCGATCTGCGCATCGCTGCACGAAGTCGAACGCACCTAATAACTTTCTCAAAAACATTTTTCCAGGCTTTAGAATGAAATGCCTACTTTACTACATCCAATCAGTTCACAGTAGTAAAAAAAGCCACGGCCACTCTTTTCTCAATTAATATTCTGTTTCTCTAGGAACTATCAACAAAATATGAACAAAAAATAAATAGTAAAGAAGTGATGATCAAGTGGGTGCATCTTCTTTTTCACAGCAAAAGCTGAAGGAGGAGCGTGAGGCCAAGAGAGCGCAGCTGGACAGCAGACATGACTATGTTCTCAGCATTGTGTCTTCCTGTGTGGGTCTTGAGAAATCCGAAGTGGAAGATGCGATACTAGAGGGCACACAGGTCAACAATATTTCACACATCCACGCTTAATTTGATTGTGAAGAGCATGTTCTTGTCAAGAAGTCACATATTACTAAGATTCCCAAGGAAAGCCATTACTCACATTTAATTTTAACAATATTATACCCGATCTTTCAGATTGAGCGGATGGAGCAATTCTTTGCAGTCGATGGCCTTCCTCACCTCATTTTATATTACCAGGACACAGAGGCTATAGAAGCAGGTTAGTAAAGCCTAATATGAATCCCAATTCAAAACAGTAACAATCAAACTCAATGTTCTCAGTAATGATTCTCATTAGATTTTCAGGTAACACTGCACTCGAAGCCAGATGCACATTCATCAATAATCAATTTGTCTCTGTGTCTTTGTTTGGTAGCTGAGTCCTCCTCAGCAAGTCGCATTAAGAAAGCCAAGGTCTTTGTGACAGAAGGCACAGATGTGGCCCTCACTGGCATCTGTGTGTTTTTCACCCGGGCAAACACCTCCAAGCCGATCACATCAGAGAATATCCACAGGGTAAACAGAAACACGACACGATGTGTGAAAATCAGCCCCTGAGCATTTCAAGAAAAAGAAAAAACAACTCTTCATTTGTGAACCATGTCAATAACAGAATATCATCCCCCTTTACTCCACATCAATATCTCTTGCTTAAAGGAACACTACACTTTTTTGAAAATAGGTTCATGTTTAACTCCCTTGTGTTATATAATTTTTAAATCCATCAAGCCAATCTCTGGGTTTGGCGGGAGAATATCTAGCTTAGCTTAGCATAAATCGTTAAATTGGATTAGACCATTAGCATCTCGTTCCACTCTTCTGTAGTTACATCATGTACTAAGACTAACAGAAAATCTCATGAAAAAAGTTGCTGTTTTCTAGGCTAGAGACTCTCATTCTGGCGTATTACTCAAGAAACTTTGTTGCCATACCATGGCTGCAGCAGGCACAATGATTTTAAGCAGCACCTGAAAATACTCCACAGAACCTAGCCCAGCACATGTTAGAATCTACAACCAGTTAGAATCATTGTAATTTCATTGCGCCTGCTTCAAGAGTGCAGTTCCAAGCCCTATTGGCCCAGAAAAAGCATTTAAAAAGAAAAAAAGAACCATATTTAAAAATAAGTAGGGTGTTCATTAACTGTTTATACAATTTTATTTGATGTATTCTCTTTTTTTAAGTATTAGAGACAAAACATTTGAGATATTGTTAGGATAGGACATTATTTAGCTGAGATGTGAACAACTGCATGACAATGTGGAAGAAAACTAATGAAAATACTGAGAAATTAGCATTTAAAGTGGTCCAAATAAAGATGCATATTCATTCATTCATTTTCCTTTGGCTTAGTCCTTTTTTTATTTAGGGGTTGCCACAGCAGAATGAACCGCCAACTATTCCGGCATGTTTTATGCAGCAGATGCCCGTCCAGCTGCAACCCAGTATAGGGAAACACCCATATACTCTCTCATTCACACACACACACACACACAC
>CAIGQZ010002445.1:11243593-11261523 GCA_903798205.1 Danio tinwini
GTCTTATTTGGTTTATTTAGGCTAGAATGAAAGTTGTTTTTAATCAGTTTTAAAGCAATTTTAAGATCAATATTATTATCCCCAGATTGTCCCCCTTCTTGCATAATTGACCCTTCTTTAAGCCATACACAAAAAAATGCCACACACCAATCGTGGCTTGGCAACTGTAGCTACGCGGAGCAGGTCTGTCAAGCTTTCGAGCGAGGAAAACAAGCCAAAGCTTTGTGCATATGGATTGTGCAAATCTGATACTCGATATCTTAAAAGTTTGGACGGTGTGGTGGAATTTTTTTTCCCTTTCCAAAACCTAAACACCCAAGGGAAGAAATGCCAGCATGGATCAAGCTTTGTTAGGGGTTGTAAAAGCAGCACAATCTAGTCATATTTCCATCTGTTTCAACCTACTAATATTTGGACTACAAATCAGAATGATGACGCATGTCGTTCAAAGATTATGTAAAAGTCACATGAATTCCGACATAACCGTTTACACTGCGGTCGCATTGCAAAACATCAGATCTGTGTCTGATTTAAGACTACATATGAAAGTGGCACAAATCTGAAGTGAAAAGATCAGATTCCATGCGGTTTGGGCTGTTCACACTGTCAAGACCTGAGTCACATGTGGGCAAAAAAATCAGATTGTGAACGTAGTGTGAACGTAGCCTTAGAGTATTGATTACTTCTGTTTATATTATGCTTGCTTTACCAAGGCAACAACACATTTTTATTTATGATTTCTTTATGATTTTATGATTCCAGAGAGCTCCGTTTCACTTATCAGCACCATCGTAGTAAATAAAACTTAACCAAAGAGAGAGCGTTCGGCAATTCTTTCTTAATTCTGCGGGAACAGTCAGTTGAGAAGAAAACTGTTCTCAGCAGACAGAGGGTAAACAGAGTGAATAGCGGGAGCGATCATAAGAACGCCCAGAGGTAGCGGGACTGAAGTAACAGACTCGTAGTATGCCCTCGTCCGTATGGGACGCTTCTGGGTCTGGACACGGACCTCGATTCCACCAACAAAAAACGACATTTGTTATGTTTTTGCTTTTTTCTGAATTTATATTGAGTGTCTGTTAAAACAATGGCAGCAATGCGCTGTGATTTGGCCTCACCTGCGCATTTGTGCTGTATCTTCTTCCCTTGCCATGCTGACACCCACCTTAACTCCACACGCACACAGCGACACGTGAGGAAATGTGATATCAACAACAGATTTACATACTAAGAGGTGATTGGACAGGTCTTCGCATGTGCAATGAGCATGTAAGGTAATCGGAAGTGTACTAAGGCGGAACTGCTATGTTGCAGTTGTTTTAATTAACAAACCAATATTAATAATGCATATTCTGAACCGCGGATCACAGGGCGCACCGAACCATGGGAGAACAACGTGAAAATACATTTTTTACAGAAAACCCTTGCATCCCTACTAAGCGCAAAGTCTAAAGCGCATGGCGCAAAAGCATTAAGGACGTGTCTGAAACCACTTTTGCTGTGTTAAGGACTGAAAAATACTCCCATTTTCTTTTAGAGTCAGTTGCATCACACCATGGCGCATTTGCTATTTACACGGCAGACTTTGTAAGTGAAAAAACTCAATGCTTCACTAGCGAGATAACAGTTAAACAGATCATCTGCAGCGCAAGGATAAAGAACGAGCCTCCTCCATTCAGCCTCTTTACTTTATTTTTTACTCTTTACTTTACTCCTTTACTTTTGTGGATAAGGAAACGGTGGAAACTCACTCCACTGAAGACATTCAGTAGGCTACATATTTAATTTAGTGTTAAGCGCAAAGATTTGATTCAAAACTATTTCTAAATTCAGTTCTAATTTTCAGCAAACGAATAAATGAACAATAATTACGAAGTGTGGTCAAAAAACTGAGTTATATCCAAACACAGTTAAATGGTTTTTATATTTATGTAGAAAAAATCATTTTGTAACATTTTAATCCTTTAATTTTTTTTCATATGTAAAGATATTTGTGTATAGACCATTTCAATGTGGTCATGTCATTGGCCCGTGAACATTTCCTGCTTGTTATTAAACTATTTCATAACTGTAACAAAAGGCAATTCAATCATAACTTAATGTTAAAGCAGCTGCCATAACATTATTCATTATATAAATTCATTATTTTACATACTCATTATTCATAATATACATTTTTGGATTCTCAGAAGCTATAGAAATAAAAAATGTAAAACAGGAAATGCGTTGGGACCATTGTTTACATCTCTCAAAATAGTCTATTGCTGAACATCCTGTGTGTATTAAGCAACGTTTGGACCTGTATAGGCGCGTAACTAACATGCTCTGCGCTGGACTTTAGATCAGATTTTAGTTGGTCAATGGCACGGTCTATTTCAGTTCTTCAAAATATCAAAGGGTCAACAATGCACCTTAATGCACCTCCATTTAAGACCAGCACACCCATAAGTCCACAAAGGGGCACAAATGGATTTGCTATTAAAACAACGTGGCGCAAAACCTAAAAATTACAATTGTGCTGGTCTGAAAATAGCAACAAATCGCACCAAACACATCTTGCGCTGTATTGCGTCAGGTGTATTAAAGGGTCCTATGAATGAGCGAAAACCTCAAAAAAGATATTCTGACTCAGATTGGCTGTTGTCATTTTTTATCTTTTCTCTTGACCCCTGGCATAAGGGTATTTTTCAGCTCTGGGTTTCGGCTTCTCTAGCCAATAGCAGAACAGCAACTACTGAGGGAGTGGGGATAAAGATAGTAAGGACCCGTCTGATTGATCAAATTTAGATAAACAAAAAATGCATAAAATAAATGTTATTTATCACTAATGTCTGTGAAACGTATATTGCATACTATTATGAAAATAACAATACTTTTGCTATATATTGTGCAGTCCTACTGGATTTTTTTGTTTGTAATAGCCAACATAGGCTTGTTCTAAAAACATAGCCCTATATACATCGAGATCGCAAATTATGTAGCTAGAGGAACGTATGGCTGCATTTCGTCTTTAAATGAACGCTATGGGGCGGTATGATACTGTTTCTTTTCACGCTTACCAGCTGACCGCTTACTTCCATGTGGACAGCTTTTCCACTGTTACTAGTTTGTCCAGTGGCTCACCGCATACGTCAGCGGATTTAAGACACAGAGCAGAGTTGACCGAGATGACAGGGCTTGACTCTGACATAGAACGGTTCCAGAAAGCAGGTAAGACAAAAACAAAAGGCAAAAAAAATAAAACAAACAAGTAAATAACAGGGTGAGAATGTGGTAAAATTTAAAAACGTGGTAAAAATCAGGCTGCTACGAGGGCTTTTCTTTTTCTGGATTGCTTTTCAAAACACTGTCAGTTGGGTTTAGAGAAGTGGGTGGACGCTGGTCAATCGGTGCTTTTTAAAACATTATCGGTTGGGTTTAGAGATGGGGGTGGGTGGGGGTATCTATCGGTTGGTCAGTCAGTCAGGCCTCTGGTGGATATACGTGTGAACAGCAGGTAGGAATGGTCTGAGAAATTGAGATCTTAAAAAGCGTACACAGCAAACTGTGGTGGATTTCGTGAAAACAAAAACCTGAAAAACAAAAACAAACATAGCTTCTGGCATGTATTTGGCGCTCTCCAGAAATCTATATAGGGTTATATAATCAGAATGAGCCTGGGTTGGTAAAAGCAATTTAGTTCTACAAAAACTGATTTTTAAAAGGTTTATGATGAAAACTTTATTATATACTGTGATATTATCTTCTTGGTGCATCTCTCTCTATATAGGTTTCAATGGTGGAAGCTATTCCTGGGCTTATAAATGCAATTCGTATGATACACAGTATCTCTCGCTACTACAACACCTCTGAGAAAATCACTTCCCTTTTTGTCAAGGTAAGAGTGAGCTGACACCAACGTTAACCAAATTTAATTTCCAAGACTTAATACTTCAAACCGGCAATGTTATCTCTCTCCCAAGGTTACAAATCAAATGATCACCGCATGTAAGGCTTATATCACCAATAACGGCTCAGCAACCATTTGGGATCAGCCGCAGGAAGTGGTATCTGAGAAACTCAAAGCTGCTATTCGCTTGAATCAGGTACAGTATGATATGACATTTAGCTGCAGGACGTGCTTATATATATACCGATCATGGTCTAGATACCATAAAATGTGTGACACTTAACCCTAATCCATCTTACTTCTTCTGCGTCTGTCTAGTCCGTTTTGCCAAGAGACAGATTTTGCTAAGCTTCAAGGCTCTGCTGTTCATAGGGAAAGATAATCCCACAGAAAGACGATTTGAACATTTTTATATGTGTCTGTATGAGGCTTGTGTGATTTTATTTAATTATAGCTGTCAGGTTTTTTACAGTTGGCTTTCACTATTAATGTCATGACCTTGTAGAGCTAACAAACGCTGGTAATTTATCTGCTCAGTTACCTACAATGGACTGGACAGACATGACAGCTTAAAAGCAATATTACATCCAAATGAATGATTCAGGCACCTCAAAGCTCAAATAATACCGTTATTGTTTATTAGAGTTAGCTTTCGAGTTAGCTTTCGATATGTCCTCAAGTAAAAGTACCATTACTTGCCTAAAAATGTAGTGCAAGTAGAGTAAAAGTACCTGTTGTAAATATTACTCATAGTATGAGTAAAAAGAAGCCTCAAGACTAGTGAGTAGTGAGTATTATGCTGTCAAAAGCTGATATGTTTACATGTCATTTGTGCATCTGTGTGTAAACGTAACATTCTGTAGTGCATTTAGTTATTGCCCAGCAGGCACACAACATCATGAGACGTTAATATTAGGTTAGATTTAGGTTGTGATGTCAGGTGACCAAAATTATTTGTCAAGCCAGCAGCTAAGGACAATCTTATTTTGATGTCCAATAATGACGTTGATATTTGGTTGATTTTAGGTTAATAGAAAGTGACCAAAATCCAACATTGAGCCAACATCTTAAACCAACCATATGACGTTAATTACTGACTCGTCATACAATACATTCGTCAGGTATGGCAACTAAAATCCAACGTCTGATAGATGTCATAGGGGTAACGTTCACACAACATCAAGCTGTAACATCATTAGACGTTGATATTTGGTTGATAGTTGGACATCGACATTGGCCTGACATTGAGTTCTGACGTCAACCCGATTTTCATTTACAAACAAAATGCAATGTCCCCATGACATTAGGGTTCAACATCAATCAGACGTCATGTTGATGTCCTGTGCCTGCTGGGTGTTTAAGGCCATTTCGGTCATCATGCAGTAAACATCTGTCATCTTCTCATCAGTGACATGCATCTAAACAGTCTCTGGGTCAACGTGCGTAAAGATTTTGAACATCTTCATGGACACTTTTAATACTTCCAAACAGTTTGCTCCAATTATAAAGTGCACAACTTGAGGTAGTTCATTATGATGGGATTTACCTTCTACGGTATGTGCGATTTTATTGGACAGGAGTCTCAGGACAAAAAATCCCCATGGGCAAGAAAAATAAAGTAGTTACTGCAGGTTGAAGGAAAGTAGTGGAGTAAAAGTACAGATACTGCACTAAAAATGTACTCAAGGAAGTACACATTTTTAAAACTACTCAGTAAATTACAATTCCTGAGAAAAACTACTCAGTTACAGTAATTTGAGTATTTGTAATTAGTTTACACCACTTTACGCCACTGGTCCTGACCTTGTAAATATAAAAAACTCTTAATTTTTCTGCTTAGTTTCTGATACCTAAAAATATTCAGTAAAACTTTACTTGAAGTGTTAGTGACGACACCTTTATAATCATGACATGAAATGAGATTTTATGCATGCTTATGGTAACTGTCATTAAGCGTCTTTAGCTGAGTTATGTCGTTTTAAATGCAAAGATGTAGGGTTGGATCGATAGACGATGCCATCTTCCAGCTACGATCCTCCGCCCCGCCCCCATCACAGCAGCAACCCGCTCATGAAAAATACAAACGCTTCATACTAATACATCTTAGTTTTAAAATGGCAATTTTAGAACGAAAACGATCCACGTCCACACTGGCATTTCATCTAGCAATTCTGAAAGGCCCTCGTTACACACTATACCACTGAAAACGCACATCACATGACCACACACACACACAAACACTCTGTCATGCTGCAGCGTATGCACGCGTCTGAGCTCCAGCAGTCAGGGGGTGCTTTGAGCACAAAACCCCAGAGGGCAGTGCATGTTGGACAGTTTATCAAGGATGTATAGTACCACTGGATCGTGTCTCACTATAACGTTAGTTGTTAAACGTGATAATTAATTTTGTCTCTATTTAACGCTTCTTCTGTCTTTTTAATCTATCAGGTAATGTGTCACAGCGTCAGTACACTGCTTTAATCTTTCGCTTGTACTTAGTAATTATAGCGAAAACCTCAGTTACTGTTTGTTGTGGACATTTTTTTACCAAGTTTGTCGATGCCATTATAATGACACAGATCACTCTGCCTATTCATGCCAGAGTCCCATGAAAAAAGTGATTGACAGGTTGTAATTTGTGTGTAACTTATTTTTATGGGTAAAACAAAGACCATGTGGGTCAGGTAGTTGAAACGGTAGGCTACAAATAATTAATTTGTTATGAATTAATGAATTGTTCATAAATAGTTAATTCACCGCCATCGCCTAAGACGACGATGCCATCGTCCATCGCAATGTTTCACGTTAGACATCGTACGATGCCAAATTGGTCGACATCGCCTAACCCTACAAACATGACATTGCTTGAGATATCTTTGTTATGATAACTTGACATAACCTAATACATCATAAACTGTCTTTGTCATGACAGCTAGACATTAACAAGACCATCTAACTTGTCATTAATCTGTCATAAACATAATTGTCGTGAGACCATTATAATTGTGTAATTAATATTTGTTTTTCAAAACAACATATTGATTTTGTCATTACAATTTCTCACTAAAAGTGCCAAAAACATTCATTATAGTCATTAATATTTAATGTCATTTTTTATGACAAGTTCACTGTACCACTGTAGTTGTAAAGAAAATTATGAATGACACTGTTGTAAGATTCATGACACGATTATAATGGCCCATTACAATTATGTTTTGTTGTCTCGATGATGTCAAGTTGCCATGACAAAGACAAGGACAGGTTATTATGTATTTAGTTATGTCAATTTTATGAGCTGGAACTTTTTAAAATATACAGTACATACTTGTACTTAAAAACTCCATATTGGTAAGTCAAATGTATACATTTGTATTTTTATGCACTAATATGTACCTTTGCAGTACTAATATAAGCCCTTCACAAATGTGTACCATTTAGAAAGGCAGGGGTGCCTGAATGTAGCAATCGCACTCGTGTGCGCACCAAAGGCGGACCAAAAAAGCGTACCTCCTTGGAGAGGTGATTTCAGTACGCTTTCAAACGAACCCTGGAGTGGTTTGTTTGTGGTAAAAACATGATCTGAACTAAAACAGACCCTACCGCAAAAAGTACTGTGCCTTTTTGGACTAA
Organism: Danio tinwini; assembly: GCA_903798205.1. Classification (NCBI taxonomy): domain Eukaryota; kingdom Metazoa; phylum Chordata; class Actinopteri; order Cypriniformes; family Danionidae; genus Danio; species Danio tinwini. The sequence goes on from CAIGQZ010002445.1 coordinate 11,251,113, forward strand.
TCCAGCTGCCGTAGTCTGATGCGCTGTACTATCTTATGGGGTGCGGAGGAAAAATATTTGTTTACAGCGCTTTACCATCAGTTTTAAACAGAGAGAGAGGGAAAAACGTTACCTGATGGATCGTTGGTAATATTTCCTGAAGATGACCATGTCGCAGTTTAGCTAAATTAATTCATGCCTCCTCCTGGAGGCATTCCGTTCTCGAAATGTATAGTTCTAAAGTGTGTATACAAACGATATAGTATACTTTGACCCGGGACACAATAAGCCAGCTCAGTCATTTTGTGTCTTCTGGTTTGTTTACTTGCGGGAGTTCCATTGGCATTTTCCTGCACGTTGATTCTGACCAATCGAAAAACAGTTTAGGAAATGCGTTCAATAACATCTGGCCAATGAGTGATGTGGATTTTGTCACATGACTGCATTTTGGTTCTTTTCAACTGGTTCGGACCAGAGCAAAAGGAAAGGACCCAGAATCGGCAGAGAAATGTATCAATGTATCATTTGTTGCCCTTGGTCCGGACCAAATGAACCGAACCACAAATGTGAAAGCACCCTAAGACAATACTCTGATTAAGAGTCTACCATGTAAACAGCGATTTTTAAAAACCTTAATCCAACTAAAGTCATAATTCAACTAAACAGAAACCGAATTAAGATACGTGGAGTATGCTGATTTTAGTCGTATTACTGAAGTGCAGTACAGACATGTAAATACGCAATCAAACTATTACCATCGTGTTGGATTTTCCCCACATTTTGCGACAGGATTTTTTCCCCATATGGCCTTCGGTATCAAATTCCATTAAAACAACACTCTTCCAGCAGTTCATACTCACATCCAATATCTCGTTTGTCACAGGGGGCATGAATAAAGTGTTCCTGAATGAAAGTGAAAGTGCCAAACTGCAGTTAAAGTTGATACATAAAAAAAAAACACCCGAAATTACATGAAACTCGGGGGAAATGTGGATAGCGTGCTAACGCAATGATGTTAATAGAATTATGTGCTATAACATGTAAAACGAGATCCTGAAAGGAACATTCAGAAAGGAACTCATATAAACACCTTAATATTGTCTTAATCAGATTAAGGCAAATAATTCAATTAATGATGTGCATGTAAACATAGTCAATGTATAATCTATTGGTAGTTGCTTATCAAAAGTGTCTGGTACATAAATAAAATGCAAACTAATATGTATGTTCAATGTTTCAGGAATACCAGAAATATTTCCAAAAAACCAAACAGAAGCTGGAGGAGAATCCATCGGAGCGTCAGTTTGACTTTAGTGAAATGTACATCTTTGGCAAGTTTGACACATTTCAGCGACGACTGAGCAAAATCCTAAACCTGTTTAGCACCATTACCACCTACAATGCCCTGCAGGACTCCAAAATTGAGGGACTGGAAACCATGGCAACCAGATTTCAGGTATCACATCCATGGACATAGTAATCAGGGTGGCCTATTTTTAGATTAGCACACAAGACAAAAGAACATACCTAGAAGATAATAGTGTAATTACTGAAGGCTTCTTTCTATAGAGTTATATAAATGTTTCATTTGGAGCAGCCATTTGTTAGTGAACTAAAAGAGCTGTATAAACTAAAGTTTAATATAAAGGTAGTCAAAGACCTCAGCCTGACCGGTCATTGTAACATTCACAGATATATTATACCCAGTAGGGGCTATAATTATAATTTATTAAGATCATTGTAATGCACTGTTCGTAATGGCAATGTGTAAGTCTCATGTGGTGAATACTGTTAAATTGGAACACTTTTGGACAATATTTCTGCTTCAAATGGGCATATCTACAGTATATTATGACCCTTTTTTCCTGAACTTATAAGCCTACCTTGTTTGGTGTTATGTATTTGACGTTTCTTGTTAAATTAGTGTTTTTTATGAGTCAATAATGTAATGTTAAACCTATGACATGGTTAAAATAGCATGACTTACATTACAGCAGGGGTCTAAAACCTTTTGTACACAACATTCTTGTTTTGTATGTATATATAATATTGAACAAGTCCCTATTTTTCTTAGGAAAACATTTTAAAGGGGCTGCTGACCAGTTGTAGCTAACAACAAGAAGTAATCCATACATACAAATAAAACAAAACTAACTGACAATGATTTCAAACACTGCCAAGGAAACTTTCAACTGGTTTCAGAGAAAGAAATTAAAGCTGCTAGAATAGCCCAGCCAATCACCTGACTTCATTGCACTAAAAAAAATAAGAACTAAAAATCAGACATGATAGATGAGACCCACAGAAATATGTACCCACACAACTGTCAAGATTTGAAGACTTTTGAAGTATGGGAATAAATCACAGCTGAACTATGTGTGCAAATGTATTCTTCATAAAAGTCATATTGATCTAAAGTTTTAAATACATTTCAGTTATTTAGAACTGTCTCCTTGTATTATTCTATTGCTTTTACAGATAACATAATTTCTGGTAAAAAAAAAAGAGCTTGGTTTATTTGTATGTTTGGATTGTTTGAGTTTTTAACTAAAAGTCAGCCGCACATTTAGAATATATTCAACACAGGCTTGTTGTAAAAACATACACCAGTATATATTTTTGGTAGAGATGAAACGGATCATTGTTGATCCATGATCCGTACGGATCACAACTTACGGTTCAGAATGCAAATGACCCACGGATTAATAATTTATTTTGAACTTTGATTAATCCAACATTTATAACCATTGCAGAGAGATCGCCTCCCGCATCATTCAAATCGCGTGCATGAAAGCATTTTGGCTTCGCTGTAAGATATAATGATGACAGGAAAAGTTGTGGTGGGACCTTCCTAAACGCTTTCTTAGGCTATTAATTTAATGTGTTTCCTGTCACTGCTTGTTTAGCCTGCATTAATGCATTCAGTGTAAAGCTGCACAATTAAACATTAAAAGATCGTAATCTCAGTTCAAACCCGCGCAACATGAACGATAAATGAGAATGATTTGCATATGTTTATTAATCCTTCAAGGCGCTGCATTCAAATCTGCATCGAGAGAGATTCCGTTTTTACACTTTTTCAGTCAGTTACAAACAATTAAATACAACCCAGGCTCATTCTGAAAACGTAGTCCTGTGGACGTTTCTGGAGGCCGCGAATTATGTCGCTGGAGGTACGTATGGCTGTGTTTAATTTTTTAAGCGACAATATGGGGCGGTATGCCGCTGTTCCTTTTTGGCGCTTACCTCCGTGTGGAGGCCTTTCCCGCCGCAACCAGTTTGTCCCGTTAGCTCGTTGTGTACGTCGGCGGACCGGAGATGCAGAGAGGAGTTGACCATGATGACGACGACCGAGTTCGAGTCCGGGGAAAAGTGGTTCCAGAAATCAGGTAAGACAAAAACAGAATTCAAAAAATAAAATATACGAGTAAACGACGGGCTGAGAACGTAGTAAAATCTGAAAACGTGGTAAAAATCAGACGATGGCTTTTCTTTTTCTGGACTGCTTTTGTAAACCGCTGATTGGGTTTAGGGAAGGAGGAGGGTGGGTCAGTCAATTGGCCGGTTTCCCAGTCAATCATTCAGTCAGACAGACAGACGGACGGTCGACAGTGGCCTCTGGTGGGTTTACACTAGAATAGCGCTGGCGCGAACGGCACTCGCGTGAGACATTTGATATACAAAAAAGCTCATGCAGTGGCCTCTTGTGGATTCGCGAAAACAAAAACTGCAAAAATACGCACCTCCCGGGACATATTTCGCGGTCTCCAGAAATGTCCACAGGACTACGTTTTCAGAATGAGCCTGGGTTGATGAAATAACACATAAGTGCTGGGAGAACAGTTTACAGTTCAGATATAAACACTGATGTTTATGGTAAAGATGAAAATCACAGTTTAATTAAACATGGCGCTGGTGAATTTTTGACGCTTGTAAAAGCAATTACATTGTGTAACCAACAGATGGCGACAAACAACCATCAAAATTATGTCACTGAATAGGTTTTCAAAAATAATACACCTACAGTATAATACAACATGAAGTTTTATGAGTGAATTGTTGAATCATTAATTGAAGATAAATATGATCTGTTGTACAAGATGTTAAGATTTCTATATTTAACATTATCAGCAACAGTAGCAAAGATCATATTTCAAATTGAATACTTTTCTTTTTTCAGCTGGTTCTTTCTTGATTTTTATTTTTATTAACATTACAGGTTCTAAGTTCTGTTTGTTAAAAGCAATGTTTTTTTGCAGTAATATTTTTATATAAATGGAAAGCAAATGACATTTGTCTCCTCACTTTTTTGCTGATGCGAAAAATGGTCCGATCCGTGACAAAAAAAAAACGTAGTGTGATCCAAACTGCAGATTTGTGATCCGTTACACCACTAATTTCTGGAGAGCGCGAATCATGTATCCAGAGCTACGTACAACCTCATTCACATTACAAGCGACCGTTAATTTTAAAGTAGAGTGAGCAAATTCCGGCGACCACCATCCAGTTAATCAGGGCATTTGCAAACACTATCGGTTGGGTTTAGGTAGGGGGTGAGTGGGGGAAATCGTTTGGTCAGTCAGTCAGTCACTCGACAGCAGCCTCTGGTGGATTTATACGAGACCATCTGGCATGAATGGCACTCACAAAAGAAATTTGAGATCTCAAAAAGCGTACAGAGGCCTCTGGTGGATTCATGAAATATATGGGACATATTTTGCGCTCTCCAGAAATGTATGTAGGGGTATATATCAATAATGAACCTGGGTTGAATATATGTACGAGGAAAAATTGTGACATGTTCAATACGTAATTTACCTGCTGTATATACACTGTATTGTCAAACTTTTTGGGACATCTGCTTTTACATGCATATGGGTTTAATATAAAATTAGTCCACACTTTGCTGTTATAACTGCTTCAGCTTGACTTGGAAGGCTTTTCACAAGTATTTTTGACCATTTTGTCTAGAAGCACATTTATGAAGTCAGAAAAAGATGTTGGTTAAGGAGACCTGGATAATAATTTTCATTCTAATTTATCCCAAAGATCAGTAAGTATGTTAAATATCAGGTTGAGGTCAGGGCTCTGTGCAGGCCAGTCAAGTCCACCCACACCAATCTTGCTGATCCATATATTTTCTGGACCTTGCTTTGTGAGCGGGTGTGCAGTCTTATTGGAACAACAAGGGGCCACAAAGTTGGGAGCATGAAATTGTCCAAAATGTATTAGTATGCTGAAGCATCAAGAGTTCTTTTATCTGGTACTACAAGTAGCCAAGCCCAACTAGAGATCTGCCTGGGGCTGATTTTTTAGTCCCACTACCACCTGCTTTTGTTTTTATTGAGTTTTTATTGCACACCCGACCGCTCCTGCTGTATATTCAGTCTTTGTTCACCCGCTGCCTGCTTAGAATAATGTTCTACCCGTCCCAACAGTTCCTGCTAAATTTAGATCTGGTTTCCAAAATCTCAGGTTTAAATTGGGTACTACCAAAAAAGAGAGATTGCAGATAAAACTTGTTGTGCTAGGCTAAATGTCAGTTTTGTTTGCCCCTTTGTGATGAGACACGAGTGCCGCCTTCAACCTGAGGTTCCAGTTATGTGACTGCTAAAGGGTACAATTTTGAGGTATTATCACATTGCGCAAAGGGTAATTTTTAACCATTTGCATCTATGATGCATTAAAAAGATTCCCATACTTCAGGCTTGTCTTATGTGGGTTTTCTAACAGTAAACTAACTGTTTTCTAATGCAAGCTGAAGGATAGAGCATCTTTACTTTGCTCTCACATGTTGGTAAAGCACGCTCTGAGTACAGTTATGCAGATGATGCACGCACAGACAAAAAAAGCATTGGTCATGGGTTTAGTCGTGAGCACTGGCAGTACCAGAGCTCAATAAGAATGAGGAAATCACAGATATGTTGTTCCGAAATAACGTTGGAACTTGGGAACGCCATATTGTTAGACAGCCCGCTCCCATTCAAATTACACCAGAGTTACTGACCACTACCGTGTTTTATTTGGAAACTTATTACAGCACCGCAAGAAATCTAGTCGGATGCAGACCTCTAAACCCAACCCCTAAATTGCAACTCCATGCCATAACCCTCTCCGCAAACACTTGGCACAATACTGTGAGGCAAGTACTGCTCTCCTAGCAACCCCATAACCCAGATTCAACCATCAGACTGCCAGACAAGGATGTGCGATTGGCCATTCAGAGAACATATCTCACCTGCTCTAGAGTCCAGTGGGGTGTGTTTTGCACCAATTACACCATGCGCACAACACTTTGCATTGCACTTGGTGATGCAATGTTTGAATGCAAATGCTCAGCCATGAAATCCCATTCCATGAAACTCTCTACGCACCATTCTGGAGTGCATTTGAAGGTCATATGTAGTTGGGAGATTGTAGCTATTGACTTTCCTGAAAGTCGAGGAAAACTTCGGTCTACGGTGTGCCTTAGCATTTGCTCACCTGACATTCACTTCATGGCTGAGTCGTTGTTCTCAGTTGCTTCCACTGTGTTATAAAACCACTAATAGTTGACCGTGAAATAATTAGTACTGAGGACTTATTGCGCAGATGGAATCGCTGTACCACACTTAGATTCTCTGAGCGACCTATTTTTTTCACAGAGATTTGAAGCAACAGTCTGCATGGGTGTTCGATTTATACACATGCAGTGCTTAATTGTGTAAATTGAGCGGTCCCGGAACAGATCGGGGTAACGAATCCAGCATGTTACCAGAGGAGGTTGCGGACGAAAGTGATGAGGGGTGGGGAGTCGCGGAAAAAAGTGAAGAGCGGGGCAGGGGAAGGGGCCTTTTTCGGGGATGTATGTGAGGAGAAGAATTGGTCAAATGAGGTGCTGAATCAGATTTCAGAGGTGCCGGATCCGACTTGTTCCGCCACAAATTAAGCCCTGTATATCTGTGATTTTAAATTATTTGAAGGGCTGTCCCAAAACCTTTGGAAATATAGTGCATCTCAGAAAAAGAACAATCTTTCATTTTGTATAATATCAAATCGTGTCTCTCAGAATAATCATTTACTCTTATATACCCCTAAGCTGTATTCAGTTGGCTCTTTTTAGATGCACATATATAATTATGATAGAAGTTTGATTCCATAAATAAGCATTGTTTGACTGTAGTTAGCATGGACTAATTTGTGTTTGTTCTCTCCGCTGCCTTCTGTGGACAGACAGCAGATATGCAGGGCAAATGGGAGGTAACTGTAAAGACATAATGTGTTTTAAACTTACTGCATGTCTCAGCATGAAGCATGAACCAGCATGAGAGCAAATGTTATGTCTTTAACTTCAACTCAAGTAGAAATTGCCCTTTCATGCTGATCTGACATTAGTAGAGGCTTATTTTAATAATAATGGAGATCATGATTTAGGCTTCAGGCCAGTCCTGGATTTGCATGAAAGGGCAAATGTTACCTGTAGCTTTAACCTAGTATTGTTGCACCGTGAGTCCATTAACATTCATCACCTTTCTTTATTCCAGTCACAAGTTTATTTATTCATTCTCATTTTTGTGTCCATGGAAACAAAGTTCAGGCCCAGAGGACTCGATGCTCCAGGAGCACTGAATAATTGAACAAAAGCTGATAAAGATCTATCGCTAACTCCTGCTCTTTGTGAAAGTTGACAGTCTGTAGGAGTCAATGAATATTTTAAAATAAACTGCTCCTCTGGGCATTTACATTGGTCTGATACACACAGATGAGCACTGTTGTAGCACACAACTGAATATTTATCTCTTCATCCGGGAATTCTTTTGGTAAAAAATTGGCTCATGGCTGTCTAACAAGAGGCCATGCAGGAATCATTATCTTGAAAATTAATATTCCTATCACTTACCTGTTCTAATTCCAATTCCACAAACTATACTCTGGAAAGAAAGTATATGAGCTATGGTGGAGGGGAAGATTTTTTACAATAATGTTATCACATCACTTCAGAAGACTATTAGGATTAAGTGCAATAACTTGGTGCTTTTGAAAACTTGGTAGCCGCAGGTTTCAGTTTTTTTTTATGTGGAAATGTTTCTTGACCCTATCTGTATTCGCGCATAAATAGACGCGTGAACATTTTGAGTTTACTCGCTTCATTTGTGCATCAAATTTCCTTCATTTGTATGTCAAATTCACTTCACAATAGATGCGGATTTGGCAGGGCAAGGCTTCTGTCTGACCAGTGACTCTAGCTTTGTTGCTAAGTGGCTAACATGGTTTTTATTGAGATAGTAGCTATGCTTTTTGTGCTTTAGGAAGGCTGAAAAGCAGAGCAGATTCGTTCGGCGCCATGTCTGCGTCCACTAGGTGCACACAGCTCTGTGAGTTCATCAGCTCCTCCAGAAACTATACCTGGATGATGGAAGCTTTCAGTGGTGCTTCCGATTGAGCTGAGCCCAGTTTGATGAACTGTTGTTCGGTGTTGGCAAGAGGATTTCCCCCCCCTGGAAACCAACAACAGGCACTACATCATAATCACGCTTCATACAAGAGAAAGCTTCTGATTGGTTAACGCAGCGCAAATGTCCGCTGAAAGCTCTAGTAAAATAAAACTGTGTCAGTCCAGTTTGTTGAAGTTGTTGTTGTTGTTGAGTTGAAGTTCAGTTTAGTTCAGTTCAATGTGGTTTAATTTTCACGGCTGAATGTCTAAACACTGAAGAGCAAATCCATCGATGCGCAGCTCCACAAGTCCCAAACCAAGCAAGCCAGTGGTGACAGTGGTGAGCAACAAACTTCACCAATTGACGAAGTGAAGGAAAAAAAAACCCTGAGAGAAACAAGGCTCAGTTGGGCACAACGATTTTTCCTCTGGCCATGGTGCTCTGCATTTGGTGTGAACCCAGCAATAGAATAAAACCATGTTGGTAAATCAGAAAGTAGAAAACACAGCGCACACTAGCTTTGTTTCTATCCACCTATTTTTATGCACATTTTAGATATGCACATAAAAAAGCATTGATGGAAACACCATAATGCGCATACGTTTTGAAAATGCGCATAAAAAAACATACGCGCATAACTGAGTAGGATAGACTTTTTATTCAATAAGAAAAGATGCGCATAAACTACAATGGAAACACTTTTACCGGACAAATTCCAGTGTGCGCATTAAAAAAGGTCATATGATTTTGTTAAAAAAAGATCATGTGGTGATAAAAATGTGTGTGAATGGAAAAACCAGCAGGCTGAGCACATTGTAAAACATCTGAAATGTTGTTTTGGTCATTCTAAAACCATTCTAAAATGACCATTCTCTTTTGGTCATTTGGTCATTCTAAATTACCTCCAGTACTGTCTAGAGCGTCTGTGCTCCTCGTCTCATGCCTTCAAATGCCCCGCGTTTATTGCATGTTGGCATTTGTCTTCTGAGGCGCAAGTCATTTATTAAATAAAGAAAAGATTCACGAAGCTTCTCCTACCACAGCAAATTCCGGTTTTACTTTTAATATTTAGCAGCAGTTAATCAGCAAGTGACGATTTTGTTCTCTTTGTCTCGTTAAATGGAAACACTGCTTTATTTGGCTTTTATGTGATATTTCTGTTTTGCGCACAAATTTTATTAGCATCTTTGGATGGAAACATGGCTACTGACATCATGAGGCAAGAACTCGACGTTTAGGCCACACGACCACACTGTAACCAGAATTTCTGAAAATCTTTCCCCTTTCCAAAGTTTTCAGAAGGTTTTGGTTTCAGCCACTTGGTGGTTTTGAAAATCTATGTGTTCATGTGGACGGCCTTAAAATGTCTCTCTTTCTTACACACACTCACGTACTTGTTTATGTGGTTTACAAGGCATAATGTATTTTATACTGTAAAAAAACGCTTATTATATTGACTCACATATAATCTGCCCCTAAACACAAACCCAAAAGCTAATTTTAAATGTCAAAAATTAGGTATGATTTGTAAGTGTTTTGAATTAGGAGGGCATACTGTAGGACATGTCCTCATAAACCACCTGAATATTGTAACATCTTGGTCATATCCATGTCATTCAAATTGTTTTAATTATTGTAATATCACCCTGCAAAGACCATTGTGCTGACTATGAAGAAAAAACAGTACAGCTTTCTGGACCAAAGGAGGACTGACTTTGATCAAGATTATGAGGAATTTTGTAAACAAACCAGTGAACTACATGTGAGTATGTTTTGAGGTGTGTATTTTTATTTATCTGTATGGAATTGCTGATATATTTGGTATTTCTTTTTAGAATCAACTGAAAACTTTCATGGACAACACATTTGACAAAATCCAAAACACTGAGAGAGCTTTATATGTGCTCAAGAAATTTGAAAGGTAATATTTTTACATTTAATTAAATTTTATTCATTGCGTAATTAATTAATGAATCTATTTATATAGTTTATGTGGTTTACAAGGCATAATGTATTTT
>CAIGQZ010002445.1:11268481-11280515 GCA_903798205.1 Danio tinwini
ATAATAATAATAATAATAATAATAATAATAATAATAATAATAATAATTCCTTACATTTCTATAGCACTTTTCAGGACATTTAAAGTGCTTTAGACACTTTTGGAGGGGGACTCTCTTCATCCATCACCAGTGTGCAGCATCCACCTGGATGATGCAACAGCAGCCATATTGCACCAGACCACACACCAGCTGATTAGTGGAGAGGAGACAGAGTGATGAAGTCAATTTTTATATGGGGGATGGCTAGGACGCAAGTGGGCAAATTTGGCCAGGATACCTGGGAGTTTTAATGAGTCAATTTATAGTGTCATCTGGCACTCACTGAGCAGTATAGAGTCCCCATCATTATACTGGGGCATTAGGACCCACACAGACCACAGGTTGAGCACCTGGTCTTACTAACACCACTTCCGGCCACAACCTAGTTTTCCCATGTGGTCTCCTACCGGGGCAGCTCTGCTTAGCTTCAGTGGGTGACCATGTGAGAGTTGCAGAGAGCTAGCTGCTTCTGGTTTGCCACATTTTCATGCTTATGCAAAAAGTGCAGCGCGACTTTATTCTCTTATAGCAAACTAACGGTAAGAGGTTAAAAGCCACGTGAACCAGAAGTTGTTGAGACTTTTATTGCAGTAGTCTTTCTGCACATCATTCCTTCATAGCAAACTAAGGGTAAGAGAGGGTATTAATAAACAGTTGCTATGAAAGCCCTCACATTGATGTCAACAGAAAAGTATTGCCGATTGAATGAAAATTATCAAAATTATTTTTTTTTCCAGTGGATTAGCTTGCACAGGTTAATTGTTAACCTAAAGAATAAGCTAACAAAATAAACATTGTACATTTTGATTTCACACTGGCTTTAAGACATGCCGTATGTAAATTTTATAATTGTGTTTAAACATGATGGCCGGTCTTACAGTATTTATCCATCTCTTTATAGACTGAGGCAGTTAAAGTCGGCCTGCAAGCCTCTTTACTGGTCAAGAGTCCAGAGACAGGGCAGCTGTTCGTGAACTTTGACCCCCAGATCCTCACGCAGATTCGAGAGACAGATTGCATGCTTGGAATGGGACTGGACATTCCACCCTTCGCAGCCATCTTGCAACAGAAAAAAGAGGTTTTCAAAAAGAACTACAATAAACTTCAGGTACACATATTATTCTTCATTCTTCTTCTTATTATTTACTTATTTATTTATTTATTTATTTATTTGCTATGATTAAGCAAAATCAAGACTAATATTTCCTCCATAAAAACTACTCTTGAAAGAAAAAATAACATCCTATTATAGAACACAATGTATTAAAACAATTTTTTTGTGTGAGATTTATTTTAAAACATTAAATATGAACAAAAAATGGTGAACAAAAACTTGATGCTACCCATTGACTATTTACTATAGTATGCTTAAAAACATTATAGAGTCACAATCACCAGCGATCCAGCCTGTTCAGATCGCTGGTAAACTCACAGATCACTGGAGAACTACAAATCTGCTACCAAAAGAACTACAATATCCAGGCATGCACCACACACACACACACACACACACAACCGGTTCTTGATCCTGACTGATTAGACTCACACAGCTGATGCTGCTCAAAGACTGATTACAAGGACTATAAAAACAGCACAGTCACACATTGTTGCTCAGGTCTTGTTACCTGTTAGTGAACAATACATCACACTTTCTAGTGGTGGGCAAAGTGAGGGTTCATGAAAGACTGAAACAGTTGAAGCAAATGTGTCGAAGCTTTGAAACGTTTTGAAACCTGTCTCTACAGTGGCACCTAGTGGTCATTTTTTATGTATTGCACTGGAACAGCTTCAAAAGAACCAGTTGAGGAAATTGAGGTATTAAACCCCACTTTGTAGAGATGACCTTTCACGTGATATAGTGGAGTGGTGAGAGTTCCTGACTATCATGCAGCGATAGTGGGTTCGAGTCCATGCTGATACAGCTGTTTTGAAATGCTTAATATCAGTTTGAAATGCTTTGTTTTCTTTCAACATTGGTCTGACATCCGATTAAACACTTTGTGAATAAATATGTATTGTTTTGGTCATAAAACAGGGTTGTTGCTAGATCAGACATGGTTGTGGCTGGAGGTAAACAAGAATTATTAATATTATTGATTACATTTCCCATTTATTGTATTTTATTAATGTCTACCCAAACCCTAAACCCAGCCATCACAGTATTGTAAAAATAGAAATTATTGTTTTACAGTGTTACAAAAATGATGTTAAATCGTATCCGCAGCTGTATCCTATCTAGACTACATCATAAAACAGTAACATTATTAAAATACATAAAATCATGATTTCGGAGTATTTGTACAAGTCAGAATTCAAACTCATAAGCCATTAGAAGCACAGTAACAACGGGCACGCACACGGTTTGCTAGGCTATATGAAACAGAAGTTTTTCTGACCTTGTCAGTGAAATGCAGATTTGCCAGGTTTCAAACGTTTCTAAAATAATTGATGCTTTAAATCGCTTTAGTCACATGACCAGGTGTTTTGAAACACTTTAGTCACATGACCTGGGTGTTTCGGATCATGCTTTGGTGCAGTGTTTCAAAACACTTGTGCGTCGGGATTTCAACATTGTGTCGAAACGTCAGTTTCACGTCAGCCATTCCTAGTGTTTTCCTTGCTTTGCTGTGTTTTTGACCCTCGCCTTGTTTGTTTGTTTATTTCTGTATGCTGCCTGCCTTTTGACCATCTGACTGTTATTTTGACTACGACTCTGGATTGCTCTTATACATCTGTTTGCTCCTGTGTTGACTGTTGCTTGCCTGACTATTCTGCTAAATAAATCCTGCATTTGGATCCGCACCCCTGTTGTCTATAGAATCAGAAATGACTCAAAAGTATTTCACGCAAAAGACACGATGTACACATGCGTAGCCTAATTCACGTGCGTAAAAAAAAACCAAATTCACGTGCGTAAAATATTTATATATATTCACAAAAACAATTCATGTGCACAAAATAAAAATACATATTTATAAAATATGTTTCACAAATGCAAAACACCATTTGCAAATGTATAAGAGTGTACAAAAAGTTTTGAATGTTTAAATCTTGCGAGTTCATCCTGAATGTGAATGTGCAAATCCTCTTTCACGTACGACTCCCCCTGGATACGTGTGTGTATTTTTGAGACTGTCCTGGCAGAGGCAGGCAACTCGTAACCTTTCAGCCAATCAGATGAGAGCTGTACTTGATATCACCCACTCTGCTCTCCTTTTGCGCAGTTAGTTCCTCTCCAGCATGAAGAACGGAGAAAGAAATGCGCAGGATTCAAGCATTAAATTCCCTGACTTTCACTGACTAAACCATTTTATCTAATGAACGTGAACAGGCTGTTATTGTGCTTTTAGTTGCCTAATATGTAAAATATACCCTATTATTCAGTAATAAATATATAAATATAAGCGTTTTAAATTATTCTTAAGAGTTTTTTCTTTATTTAGCCAGAAAGTAAAAAAATTGACAATAAAAATATGACAACATAAATTAAGTGTTTATTTGCTTATCATGGGCTGTAGTAAACTTATCTTCTTTTCTCAGAAGGTGAAAATCGAGCATAAATCAGGCTAAAACTCCTGTAGTCTCAGCTGCAGGCTTTCATTGACTGGATTTGATTGACTAAGGCAGTGACTCTGAACACAAAAGTAAAGTACTGTCCAGTTGAATATTCTGATTTGCTGGTGGTCAAGGACATTATAGCCTAAGTAATAAATTAAATAGGCTATGAATGTGGTATGATATGTTAATCTGTTTAATCTTTTTTCAACATTAAATGCAATGTTTTATTTTGGTAGTGTCGTGTGTTCTGTTAGTTTCAGTTTTGCTTTAGCCTACGTGGATGCGTGGGAGGAATGAGCTATGACAAGATGATCGTCTTTTCCGTATAACTTTTACTTAACGTCTTGAACAATGCAGATATACTCACACAGTACAAGTGGCATAAACACACAGCTTACACGTCACTGTTCCTCTTGCTTCGGCACAGAACGGTGTGATGAGCATGCGAGCACCTCTATATTGAACTGAACTTCCCGTACACAACGTTAACTCAGTGCATTCTCTCTGATTGACATAACTAAACAGCCGATGGAAATTAGAACAGAAAAAACACAGTGAATATACTTAAATGGACCATGCTCTCGTTACTACAGTAGTTTTGTAGCCTAATCTTGTTTAGGCGATCATTTGGAGTTTTACGTTTCAAAGGTCTGAAAAAAAAAAATATATATATATTTAAATATAAAAACTGATTTATAACAAAATTATAATTTTTTTTTATTAGCCACACGTTATTCTGTGTGTGCGGTAAGTTATTCATGACCCAGATGACAATACAATAAAATAACAAACAGGCTAATTATTGATAATAATAAAAAAAAGCAAAAAAACTAAAACAAACTTAATTTATTAAAACTGACACGATTCTCCTCAGCTCTTCTCTTCTTTGATGAGGCTGTAGGTTGGAGGGCAGGTTATTAGAGCAGTGATCAGCCCAATTTAAAATCCTGAACAGCATCAAACATGTTTGAAATGATCCGAGAGGCTCCGATTTGTGTTGAAAAAGATCCCAAGTATTATAAAGTAATAATACTATATTTATATTCTACATATTACTAAAGCACAATAACAGCCTGTTTAAGTTTATTAGATATAATGGAAATTAAGTTTAGTCAGTGAAAGTCAGGGAATTTAATGCTTGAATCCTGCGCATCTCTTTCTCCGTTCACCATGCTGGATAGGAACTAACTGCGCAAAAGGAGCGCAGAATGGGTGATATTGAATACAGCTCTCATCTGATTGGCTGAAAGGTTACGAGTTGCCTGCCTCTGCCAGGACACTCAAAAATACACACACACACACGTTTCCAGGGGGAGTCATACGTGAAAGAGGATTTTCACATTCTCATTCAGGATGAACTTGCAAGATTTAAACATTCAAAACTTTTTGTACACTCTTATACATTTGCAAATGGTGTTTTGCATTTGTGAAACATATTATGAATATGTATTTTTATTTTGTGCTTGTGAATTGTTTTTGTGAATATAAATAAATATTTTACGCACATGAATTTGGTTTTATGCACGTAAATTAGGTTACGCATGTGTACATCGTGTCTTTTGCGTGAAATACTTTTGAGTGTATTCTGATTCCATAGTTGTCAGCGTCTACTTCACTGTTACAGAGTGCTCAGCAACAATGAGTGTGTTTGTGCTGTTTTTAGAGTCCTTGTAATCAGTCTTTGAGCAGCATCAGCTGTGTGAGTCTAATCAGTCAGGATCAGGAACCGGTTGTGTATGTGTGGTGCATGACTGGATATTGTAGTTCTTTTGCTGGCAGATTTGTAGTTCTCCAGTGATCTGTGAGTTTACCAGCGATCTGAACAGGCTGGATCGCTGGTGATTGTGACTCTATAATGTTTTTGAGCATACTATAGTAAATTACTTGATTTAATCTGGTGTGGTAATCCTATAGTTGCAATGGTAATACAACAACTAAAGTAATAAAAAATACCAAATAGTGAAGTTTGTTTTACAGCAATAGGGTACATTTTACTGTAGTAAAACAAGGTATATTACAATATTTATGACAGTTTATCAGTTCACTATACTTAATCTTACTCTATTCTGGATAAGTAATTAACAAGAGTTGTAAATATATAACATATACAGCATAATACAATATACTTCAGTATGGTTCAAAAATACTGGAGTATTTACTATATCAGCATTAGAATCAGAGAGAGCTTTATTGCCAGGTATGTTCACACATACAAGGAATTTGTTTTCGTGACAGAGCTTCTACAGTGCAACAGAATTACAGAGACGGGACAAAAAATAGGAAGTGAATGCATATATACAAATTGAAAAGTGTAGAACAGGTATATTACTATATACAACGTTATATGTGCAGCTGTTATGTGCAAATTGGCATGTAAAGTATGTTGTTAAATAAGTGTATATGTGTATAAAAAGTGTATAGCAGGTAGTGCTGTTTGTTTCACAATTATTATCATCAAGTGTTCATGAGATAGATTGCCTGTGGAAAGAAACTTTCTGTGTCTGGCTGTTCTGGTGCGCAGTGCTCTGTAGCATCGACCAGAAGGTAAAAGTTCAAAGAAGCAGTGTGCTGGGTGTATGGGGTCCAGAGTGATTTTGGCAGCCCTTCTGCTTGCTCAGGATAAGTACAGTTCTTTGAGAGTAGGGAGGGTTGTTTCAGTGATTCGTTCAGCAGTCTGAACTATTCGACGTATACGATTTGGTAGCTGAGCTAAGCAAGACAGTTACTGAAGTGCAGAGAACTGATTCAACACTCTCAGAAATAAAGGTACGCGAGCTGTCAATGGGGTGGTACGTTTTCAAAAGGCACACATTTGTACCTCAAGGGTCCATATTGGTACGTCAAAAGTATATATTAGTACCTAAACATTTTAAGAGGAACACCTTTGTACTTTTTAGGTACTAATATGTACCTTTAAGGTATTAATATGGACCTTTTAGGTACACATTTTTACCTTTTCAAAAGGTACCACCCCAGTGTCAGCTCACATACCTTTATTTCTGAGAGTGAATGATGGAAGTGAATACTATAGTATTTTTCATGTGGGTAAAACCAGTACTTGAAGTTTATGTAAAGCAAGCAATTTTGAGCTTGTTTTGTTAAAGTACATATTTGATGTTTAATTTGACGTCTGTACTGTAGTTTAACAGTATTCTTAGCTTACTAAAAGTAGACACCGATCAAATGGAGATGGAGAGATAGAGAACATTGTTTCTGATCTTATTGAGAAAATATTTAATATATATATTAGCACTTCTTGTGTGTATTTCCTCTTCTTGTTGAATCGCTAAATGCCTTGTCAATTGTAAGTCGCTTTGGATAAAAGCGTCTGCTAAATGTTTAAATGTAAAATTATAATTAATAATTCATGTTATTATGCTAGCTTAAGCCCCATCTATGGGGGCTCATTTTTTTAGGGTAAATAATGAAATAAAATATACAATGAAATTATTATAAACAACCACATATTTATACTAGACAAGTGTGAAATTAGTTTGGAAACAAATTATAACCATACAGTATGTGGATTCACACAAGCTGAGAATGTAAAACAATGTAAAGAATGTAAAGTGTTAGTTTGTGTCTCATCCTGCCCTATGTGAATTGATCAGTGTCTGTATGTAAATATTGTATAGTTTACATGTGAAGAGTTTTTCCCCTAAAATGAGCATTTTTCTCAGCCTTTTTTGTTTTTGACCAGTTATTTCACCTTAAAGGCAATGACAAGAACCTATTATTTGCAATAAAAGTGAAATTCCTGAACATACACATATACACTACCTCACAAAAGTCTTGTTGCTTAGCCAAGTTTTAGGAACAACAAATAATAACTTGACTTCTAGTTGATCATTTGATATCAGAAGTGGCTTATATAAAAGGCAAAGGCCTCTAGATTACACTTATTTTACCAAAAATAAAATATGATCAAGCCTTGATTTATAATTATTTAATTAGGACAGTAAGGTCTGACTTTGCTTAGACAAAAGTCTTGAAACTTAAAAAAATAATAATGTACAGTATAGAATATAAAGTCATGGTGCAGTGGCGAAAGAAATTATATTGTGCATGTCTTCCATGAGCTTGGAGGACTGAATCCATACATCTCTGCAATGACTCAAATACTTGCAGATCTCTCGCATACCTCCATACCGAAGTAACCCCAAACCATGATTTTACCTTCACCAAACTTGACTGATTTCTGTGAGAATCTTGGGTCCATGCTGGTTCCAATAGATCTTCTGCAGTATTTGTGATGATTGGGATACAGTTCAACAGATGATTCATCTGAAAAATCTACCTTCTGCCCCTTTTCCAAATGATCAACTTGAAGTCAAGTTATTACTTTTTGCTCTTACAACTGCGATCGACGACAAGACTTTTGTCGATAGTGTAGGGGAGCCTCAGAAAAATGCTCAATTCAGATGAAAAATTGCAAATTTCAGACAGTACTTACAATATTTTGCATAGGAACTCTTCATATGTGTATATGATAATATTTTTAGCACTGTTAACAATAGATACATTTATTACACACATTTATTAGTACATTTTTACATGTAGATGCGCATACAGCTTTACTAACAAGGTTATTTGTCTTGCTTATGTTGTTGTCTTGTTTGCTTTATGCCTCAGCTGATGGTGACCAGAAACTCAGGGGTGAGGTCTAAAATCCAGCCAGCCTTTGAGCAACTACTAATGCCACATGTTGCTAAAGTCGATGAGGCAATCCTGCCTGGTCTGACCTCCCTCAATTGGACCTCCCTAAACATCGACAAATACCTCAGTCGAATCACTGCTGCACTCGGTGAGAGACTCCACTTTGCTAATCCCTACATTTTAGCTGATTCCTATGGCCACACCAGAACAGTACAGTAGACATTAGGGCTGTGCGATTTGGGGAAAATATCTAATTGCGATTTTTTTTTTTGACAGATATTGCGATTGCGGTTTGATTTACAATTTAATACAAGCTTCAAGCTGAATTTAATTTAATTCAAGCTTCAGCTCAATAATCTGTAAGCCGTAGCAAAAATTCTGCGACAGCTCTTAAAAATTACCTGTTTTTGTTCGGTGTCTGTGACTTTGAAATCAAAATATTCCCATATTACAAATGCTGTTTTTCTTTAATATTAATTCATCTATCAATGCTTCTGAAGCAGCAGATGCCATAATCCCACCTGTCAGCGCTTTCCTCTTTGTTTACTTTTTTTTTATTGCAGGCATAGTTCAGTTGCGCAATTTTGATTGGGCAGAACGAAAGTGTGCTCACTCGATTGGCTAGTTATAAAGCCCCGGTCAGATCACATGATTTCAGCAAGATTTCCTTGATGAAGGGTGTCATGGGGAGTCATAAACGTCAATTGGATGTCGTGACACAAGATTCAATCGTGTAATGTGGCAAAGTTCACGACAACCGATACCATGTCTGCGATGCCTCACTACACCATCGCAGAAAGTCTAGCATGTTTAACTTTCTGAAGCATAGTGGACTGGTTCTGAAGATGTTATTCATTCTTTTTGTTTACATATATATTTTATATCACAGCCTCTTGCGATTATCTAATAGCAACGTTTCAAATTGCGATTGCGATTCGATTTTGTTTAATCGCACAGCCCTAGTAGACATATAACGATATTCAGTAATTCAATATGTTAGGCATAAAGTTCATCCAGGTGGTTGTTATCGTAGAATATTTCGCGTACTATTCTGCAAAAACAACTGTCCTGAATGTACTTTATCACACTTATTAAACGACTAATTGCCACAAAACATGAAAATTAGAAAAAAAAACATTGCTGTAACGAGCTGTAATCGTTTATTAATTCTTTAATTAGGCTAAATAGAAACCTGAGAGAAACAAAATTACCTGATGAAGTGTGCATGCTGCAACACAGGCTCGTTCTAAAAACGTAGCCCTATATATATTTCTGGAGATTGTAAATTATGTAGCCAGAAGTACGTATGGCTGCATTTCCTCTTTAAACGAATGCTATGTGGCGGTATGAAGTCATTCCTTTTCGCGCTTACCAGCTGACCGCTTATCCTCGTATGGACGGCTTTTCCGCTGTTACCAGTTTGTCCAGTAGCCATGTACGTGTA
This sequence comes from Danio tinwini, assembly GCA_903798205.1. Classification (NCBI taxonomy): domain Eukaryota; kingdom Metazoa; phylum Chordata; class Actinopteri; order Cypriniformes; family Danionidae; genus Danio; species Danio tinwini. The sequence continues at coordinate 11,278,179 of CAIGQZ010002445.1, forward strand.
CATCAGTCGACAGCGGCCTCTGGTGGATTTACATGAGAAGAGCAGGTGCAAATGGCACTCGCGAAACAAATTTGAGATCTCAAAAAGTGTACACAGCGGCCTCTGGTGGAGTCGCGAAAACAAAAACTGTAAAAAAACATCTCCTGGGACAGATTTGGTGCTCTTCAGAAATGTATAAAGCGGTACATTTTCAGAATGAGCCTGGGTTGACAACTTGTGCATATTCAGTCACAAGATGGTGACAAACAGTCAAAAAAGCTAAAATTCTGACAGAAATGAAACCGGCTGAATAAAGCATATACTAACCTAAATATTATTCATTCACAAGACGGCACCAAACAGTCAAAAATAGCAGCATGAATGGATTTGAATGGATTCTCTAACTGTAAGGTGATTCGAATTGTGCGGATAAGCCCGTGTTATTTAGCGGGTGTTATCTCGGAACAGCATACCTTGGAATTTCACAACTGACCAATCAGAATCATTCATCATTCAATCAGAATATTTTAGAGAGCAGTAAAATAAATCTTGATAATGAACATGAATAATGTCGATATAGTGGTTACTTCAAAATACATTCATTCAATCATTTTCTTTTCGGCTTAGCGCCTTTATTCATCAGGAGTTGCTACAGCAGAATGAACCACTAACTTATCCAGCGTGTTTTACACAGCGGATGCCCTTCCAGCCGCAACCCAACACTGGGAAACTAAGAAACCAACACCCATACACTCTTGCATTCACAAACATTCACTACGGCCAATTTAACTTATTCAATCCACCTTTACCACATGTCTTTGGACTGTGGGGGAAACCGAAGCACTAGGAGGAAACCCACTCGAACATGGGGAGAACATGCAAACTCCACACAAAAACGTCAACTTAGCTCGGGCTTAAACCAGCAACCTTCTTGCTATGAGGGGATTGTGCTACTCACTGCACACTGTGACGCCCACTTAAAAAAACTGTTAATAATTATTTATTATTTGAACTTTTACGGTGCTTTTAAAGAAGAGTCTGATTGTTTTTGCAGTGGTGTTTATAACAGTGCCAAATGCTTGGAGAAATGTTTAGGGTTACACTTTATTTTAAGTCACTTTACAGTAGAATATTACTTTTTGCAGTAACTCAGTAATATAACGCATTACAAATATATATATTTTTTGTAATATTACTTGTTACAATCTCAGTAATGCAAGTTACAACAATGCATTTTATTGAATGTACTGAAGAAGGTTATTTTTAAGAATGTACCAACATACTGACATTCATGTTGCATGTACCTGAGAAAAAAATTGGGTGAAATATGGTAAAATAGTGTCTACTTATTATTGTTGAAGTATATTTTGGTTACAGTATGTGAACATATATGTCATTCATTCATTTTCTTTTCGGCTTAGTCCCTTTGTTAACGTAGGGTCACCACAGCGGAATGAACCGCCAACTTATCCAGCATATGTTTTTACGCAGCGGATGCCCTTCTAGCTGCAACCCCTCACTGGGAAACATCCATAGACACTCATTCACATTCATACACTACGGTCAATTTAGCTTACCCAATTCTCCTGTAGTGCATGTTTTTGGACTTGTGGGGGAAACCAAAGCACCCGGAGGAAACCCACGCAAACACGGGGAGAACATGCAAACTTCACACAGAAATGCCAACTGACCCAGCCGAGGCTCAAACCAGCGACCTTCTTACTGTGAGGCGATTGTGCTACCTACTGCACCACCGTGCTGCCCCCCTGAACATACACATATATATACACAGTGGGGGAAATAAGTATTCAACACGTCACCATTTTTAACAGAAAACATATTTCTAAAGGAACTGTTGACTAGAAATTTTCACCAGATGTTGATAACACCAAAGAAATACATAAATCCTAATGGTTCTGTGAGCTTTGTCCCTTCAAAACTGATCATTATTTTGTATTTTCTATTGGATTTAAGTCAGGTGATTGGCTGGGCCATTCTACAGCTTGATTTTTCTGTTTCTGAAACCATTTGAGTTTCCTTGGCTGTGTTTTGGATCATTGTCTGGCTGAAATGTCCACTCTGGTTTCATCTTCATCCTGCTTATGTAGATGTTGGACTGAAGCAGCTAATATTCATTTACAAAGAGGAAGAGCAGAGGGTTGCTGAATAACTACTGAGAGATTTCAACTGCTGTCTGGGCTTTTTTTCCCTGTGTCATTTCATTTTATTACACATAACTTCATTTGTAAACAAATTAGATATGTTTTCTTTTCATATTAGTATTTGTTTGATTGTTATCAACATCTGGTGAAAACAGCAACTTTAGAAATATCTTTTCTGAGAAAAATAATGATGTGT
>CAIGQZ010002445.1:11311177-11322708 GCA_903798205.1 Danio tinwini
AAAAAAATCTATCAGGAGGCATGCTTAGTAATCATATTATTTAAACTTAAGTTTTGTCGACCTACAAAACTCACTGTGTGCCGTCACCTCCGCATAAAAGGCTCTTACGGCGGTTTCACAATGCATAAGCGGCGCGTGAGCAGCAAGTACTTTTTTTGGCATGCATGTTAACAACCGGGGCTCGCACCGGGAGAAGAGCAGCACGTCAAGCAGGGTCCAGCAGAAGCGGTGTTTGAGGCACGCAGGTGTGGTTTTCTGTGCACATGCAGAGATGCGTCAGTTTGCTTTTTGATTAAACTACATTGCTTTTACCAGCGTTGGTTCGGTTGCACATAGAGAATAACGTATTTATTCCGGGAGTACCCCTCTTAATAAATACACTTTGCATATAAAGTAAATCATAACTCAACACGTTTACTGGGCCACGGGCAATTTTTACTGGGGCACGTGCCCCAGTAAATTGGCTCTAGCGACCCCCCTGATGTAAACAACAGGAAAGGCTGTTTGGCACCACTAACAATTTAGCCATAAATTCATATGCATCAGTCAAACCCCTGTAAACACCCACGATCTTCACCAGCACTGTAGTGTCTCTCCGGCCACTTTTCCTTCGTTCTGCATCACAAAAAATAAACTTGAGTTAAGTAAAAAAATACAGGATAACTTGCCTAACTTGTGTTGCAGCAGAAAATCAATCAAAGATCACATGGGTCGCATTCCACATCTTGCGCTTTATTTTCCTGTCAACAGCGTCACTGTATATTACAGAAAAATAATTAAATTCGAGCATCTGAGAAAAAAAAAAAAAAACATCGGTCCCGCACACATGCAATTCTCGTGTTACATGCGTCTACAGACTGTTCACCCCCACACATGCATAAAATGGTGATTCTCTCTTAAAGGAGCCACAACCTATTTTCGCTTATTACAGACACTTGTCAGGTTTTATTTTAGAGAGCAGGCATGCAAAATCCTTTTTATTTTCTGTCTGATTAAGGCTCAAACTGATACTGCCAACAGCTTCTCTGACTGACACTATTTATACAGCAGAGGCAAAGTGCGTGCTTGTGAAGGCGTGACACTTTACTGGTGACTTGGAGCTGATCCGCGAATCACTGTACATTATGTTAGCTGACCAATCAGAGCCTCTTGATAGCTGGCTTTTAGATGAATAAGGAAATATGACAGTCGTTTTCATGTTAGCTGAGTGGCTGGATATAATCAAAGTAGGTTATATGAAAAAATAACAAGATTTTTTTTTGGAAATGAAGCATGAGCACACATTGCTTTGCATCTTAAATACAAGCAAGCCTTAAAAATACACTGTGAACCACCCCTTTAAAATAATACAAAACAATAATACTAAAGCAATCTCCATTGTATGGAGCGAAAGCGCTTCTCTTCTGTTAACTGAACAGTCACGTCATTAATGACGTAAGCGGGCTTGGGTTTGGAAGGCAAAAAATGCAATGTGCCTAGTGTGAGTACACCCTTAATTACCATAACTAGTTATTTTAAAGGTGCTGTATATAAGTTTTGGACTCATTTAAAGCATAAAAATACCATAATATGTGTGCAGATATTTAAGAAACATCCCAAGTGAACATACTTGTTTAACTGAAAAACAATGCTGAAGTCAGATATTTTGCTTTGAAAATGTTTTTACCGTGCCGGAACGATGTCTTTGTTTAGGTAAATTTAACCTACACAATGCCAGTTTAGCCAATTATAATTCAGAACCCAGGTTGCCTTGTTGGAAAACAGCGTATTTCATTCATTCATTCATTTATTCATTCATTCATTCATTCATTCATTCATTCATTCATTCATTCAGAAAGACTCTGAAAGCATGCATCTGTGAGTGAAATGGACAGTATCAGACGTCAAAATCAGACAGATTCAGTTCCAAATGAGGTTATTAATTAGCAAATTATATAAATATTACGAACGTAAACATTAGGTGAGCAGGTTACAATGTAAACGCGTGTCCTAACAACACGCTTTGTGACGAGATACGCAGTGATGAGCATTTTGGCAGTTTGCACCAGACGAAACACGACAGAAATTTAAATACAGCCTTTCAGAAGCACAGAATATGCACTCACCGTAAGGTTTAGAATCTATTTAATACATGTTAACCCTCTTTAACATCATTAAATGTAGATGCTGAATCACTATGTGTTTAGTTCTAAAGTTTAATTTAAAACATTTTTTTGTATTTTCAAGATCTAAGATGAACTATCTGCTGCTGCTTTCAGTATATGGCAATACATGTCATGTAAAATGTCATTCAAACTCACATTGTTAGCATTTAGCACTGAATAAAGCACACAAGGTTTACCTGAGGTGATCACTGTCCTAGGTTTCACATGTTCAGCTGTAGAAATGGAAACCATTTCTAACATATCAATTCGAGGTGTTGGTTAGAACCAAAACTCCTTTTAATATGGAAAATATTCCCTCTACAGCGTGTCGTTGCTTTTATTTAGAACACAGTTTAAATCGCTCTCTCCTGTACTCAATCTGGCATCCCACGCTTGCGTTTATTTTGATCAAGGAGTGTAATACCTAGTTCAACCCCTGGGTGTCAAACTTACATACTGCACCTTTAACTAATTACACCCATACATGTTTGATATTGATGTTTTTATGTAAGTTGTTATATAAATAATTGTTCCAAATTTGAATTATCTTAGCTACAAAAAAGCCTCTTTATTCATGTGTTCTGCTGAACTTACCTACAGTGGATCTGAAGTTGGCTCTTACTGCCGAGACCAAGAGCTGGATGGTGGATTTTGGTCAGTATTGCAACAAGAAGTACCGCATGGAGATGGAACAGATCTTCACTTTTATTGATGAGGCGAGCAAGAAACTCAACAGGCAGATTAAGGACTTGGATGATATCCGTATTGCCATGGCGACACTTAAAGAGATCCGAGAACATCAGATCTCTATAGACTTTCAAGTTGGCCCAATTGAGGTACTTACAAATATAAAGTAATACTTTACATTAATACAAAGAATTGCTTTATTTGTGACCCTGGACCACAAAACCAGTTCTAAGTGAAGTCTTTTTTTTAGAAATTGAGATGTATGCATTATCAATAAGCTGAATAAATAGCCTTTGATGATCGCTGTTGAATGCTTTGTTAAGATTGATTAGTCCTTAATTAAAAAGTATAATACACTGACCGGCCACTTTATTAGGTACACCTTTCTAGTATTGGGTTGGGCCCCCTTTTGCCTTCAGAACCACCTTAGTCCTTCATGGCATAGATTCAACAGGGACCATATTGACATGATAGCATCACACAGTTGCTGCAGATTTGTCAGCTGCACATTCATGATTCGAATCTTCTGTTCCACCATATTCCAAAGGTGCTCTATTGGATTGAAATTTGGTGACTGTGGAAGCCATTTGATTACAGTGAACTCATTGTTATGTTCAAGAAACCAGTCTGAGATTATTCACGCTTTATGACATGGCGTGTTATCCTGCTGGAAGTAGCCATCAGAACATTTGTACACTGTGGTCATAAAGAAATGTACATGGTCAGCAACAATACTCAGGTAGGCTGTGGCATTGACTCGATGCTCAATTAAAAATTGAAATACTAATGGGCCCAAAGTGTGCCAAGAAAACATCCTCCACACCATTAAACCACCAACACCAGCCTGAACCAAGAGGCAGGATGGATCCATGCTTTCATGTTGTTGACACCAAATTCTGACCCTACTATTCGGACATCGCAGCAGAAATCAAGACTCATCAGACCAGGCAACGCTTTTTCAATCTTCTATTGTCCAATTTTGGTGAGTCTGTGTGAATTGTAGCCTCAGTTTCCTGTTCTTAGCTGACAGGAGTGGCACTCGGTGTGGTCTTCTGCTAATGTAACCCATCCGCCTCAAGGTTGGACGTATTGTGCGTTCAGAGATGCTCTTCTGCATACCTCGGTTGTAACGAGTGTTTATTTGAGTTACTGTTGCCTTTCTATTAGCTCAAACCAGTCTGGCCATTCTCGTCTGACCTCTTGCATCAACAAGGGATTTGCGCCCACAGAACTGCCGCTCACTAGCTATTGTCTCTTTTTCAGACCATTCTCTGTAAACCCTAGAGATGGTTGAGCAGGAAATTCCCAGTAGATCAGCAGTTTCTGAAATACTCAGACCAGCCCATTTGGCAGCAACAACCAGGCCAGGTTCAAAGTCACTTAAATCACCTTTCTTCCCCATTCTGATGCTCAGTTTGAACTGCAGCAGACCGTCTTGACCATGTCTACATACCAAAATGCATTGAGTTGCTGCCATGTGCTTGGCTGATTAGGAATTTGCATTATTGAGCAGTTGGACAGGTGTATGTAATAAAGTGGCCGGTGAGTGTATAAATATAAACATTTTTGTAAAACAAAAAAAAATTAAAATACAGAAAATGGCTTTAAAGGTATCTAAATTAAGTTATTTTGCAATCCACATAGTAATGTAAATCAAAATAATTAGTAAATCAACTAATTATTAACTAAATTAATCAAATTTGCAATCCACATAATTAGTAAATCAAACATTGACAAATGTACTAAATATTTATATAGAACACGATCTTTTCGTAACATTGTAATGATTTTTGGCACGAAACAAAAATATAATTTTGTCCCAGACAGTGTATTTTTGTCTACTGCCAAAAATATACTCATGCAACATAAGATCCTGGTTTTGTGGTCCAGGATTACATTTCCATCAATACTTACTTAAAGATTTATGAGATATATAACGTTGCACATTTCATAAATCTTTAAGCAAGTATTGATAGTCTGCGGGAATATTTGTGCTCTTTTTACATGGTGTATGTCTCCTGTGCACCTATATTTTCTTCAGGTGTGCTTAGTTTGAACCGATTGATCCATAAGAACACAAAAATACATAATTACGCTGCTTTTTTTTTTGTATAAGTACAATTCATGGTGACCAGAGCTGCCAAAATAAGTATAGTATTGTACTATAAATTGTTCTGTGATATTACTTCTTTGACCTACAGGAATCATACAGCATGCTACATAAGTATGGATTGCTGATTGCCAAAGAGGAAGCAGAAAAAGTGGACACCCTCCGGTACACCTGGGAGAAACTGCTTTCCCGTAGCACAGAGGTGCAGAACGAGCTGGTGTCTCTTCAACCAAAATTCAGGGGAGAACTCATCAAAAACGTGGAGACATTTGTGGAAGACTGCCAGCACTTCTACCATGACTATGACAGGGTGAGTCCTGAGGGGCCTGTGAACTCTATTTATCCCCCTTTTTTTTTTTGCTTTGAGATGATCCCTCAGGCAATTACACTTTCAAGCCCAAACACAGTTGTTTTCCTGCATTTATATTCCTTTGGGCATTCTGAAACATAAAGTGCTAGAAATCAAGCTGCGGAAAAATCTGAGCAATCTTTAAAGCTAGTTATGTATCCTGTGTACTCAGGGAAAACTAAAGCAGTTGTTTCTCATAAATTAAGAATATGTCCATATGTTTCTCTTGTTTTGTGCATTTTAAATCCTTAGGATGGTCCCATGGTGGTTGGATTGGCTCCACAGGATGCCAGTGACAGGCTTATTATGTTTCAGGTACATTATTGTGTAATTTTGTTATGCATAGTAGCCACTTTTGTAAACATAAGCTTTTTTTTTCTTAGTGTCTAATTGACAGTGGTGGAAAGAGTACTGAAAAATCATACTCAAGTAAAAGTGCCATTACTTGCCTAAAAATGTAGTGCAAGTAGAGTAAAAGTATATGCTGTAAATATTACTCAAAGTATGAGTAAAAAGTAGCCCTTTTAAAAGTACTCAAGAGTAATGAGTAGTGAGTATTATGCTGTCAAAAGCTGATATGTTTACATGTCATTTGTGCATCTGTGTGTAAACGTAACATTCTGTAGTGCATTTAGTTATTGCCCAGCAGGCACACAACATCATGAGACGTTAATATTAGGTTAGATTTAGGTTGTAATGTCAGGTGACCAAAATTAATGATCAAGCCAGCAGCTAAGGACGCTATTTTGATGTCCAAAAATAACGTCAAATGACGTTGATATTTGATTGATTTTAGGTTGTTAGAAAGTGACCAAAATCCAAAGTTGAGCCAACATCTTAAACCAATGTTATATATGACGTAAAATACTAACATTTATTTATCAGGTACGGCAACCAAAATCCAACGTCTGATAGATGCCATATGGGTAACGTTCACACAACGTCAAGCTGTAACATCATTAGACGTTGATATTTGGTTGATTTTAGGTTGGACATTGGACACTGACATTAGACGTCGGCCTGATGTTGAGTTCTGACGTCAACCTGATTGTTTTCAGTTAAATTCTCAGATTACGTCAGTCTGAGGTATTAGGCGTGGCTAACATACTTAACCACGCCCCTCCAACTGTCAGTTGTTGACAGCGCTATGACAACAAACAGAAATGGCTATGAGAAGGTGTCTGTTGGGTTGTAATAACTCTCCCCAAACCCTTTGATCAATCTTTCTGTATAAAATACTACATCTAATCAGTTTGCAGTAGAAAACAAACAAGCCACGCTCTCTTTTCTAATTTATTATTCAGTTTCTCTAAGAACTGCATCACAATATACAAAAAAACAAAATGGTAGCAGCTTCCGGTTCATGCGGACTTAAAAGGTCTCAGGCGTCTGCCATGTTTGTAGTTTGTTAACAGGCCATTATAGTATGCACATATTCAATTCAATTCACCTTTATTTCTATAGCGCATTAACAATGTAGATTGTGTCAAAGCAGCTTCACATAGAAGTTTATAGTAAATTGAAACAGTGTCAGTCCAGTTTTCAGTGTTTAAGTTCAGTTCAGTTTACCTCAATTCAGTGTGGTTTAATAATCACTACTGAGAGTCCAAACACTGAGGAGCAATTCCATCGATGCGCAGCTCTACAGATCCCGAACCATGCAAGCCAGTGGCGACAGCGGCGAGGAAAAAACTTCACCAATTGGTGTAAGTGAAGAATAAAAAAAAAACCTAGAGAGAAACCAGGCTCAGTTGGGCACGACCATTTCTCCTATATCCAAACGTCTTGTGCAGAGCTGCAGTCTAGGCGCCAGAGGCAAGACAATGCTGGACCTCAGGGAAGACTCGTCTGTCCCTGGAGCTTCACAGGAATCAGTCTCATGCTCTCCACTCCTCCATGATCACCACAACAGCTGCTCAGGATATGGCCTGGTCCAGGATTATGAAACCTTGGGATCATCTCGTCACTGGTCTTGAATCACATCAGTGGTGCTGCATAGTCTGAGGGCCTCGGGATGAGTACCCCAAGTGGAAATAGAGAATAAAGAGAATAATTAGCGTAGCTGCTGTTCATAGTGTATTTAAACAAGGTGCAAAAAACTTGCGTGGGGCACACTCATGCGTCAAACCGCTAAGTGATGCACTGAGTGTATGCTTTGCTAAAAAGATAGGTTTTTAATCTAGTATCTCCATATCTCCACTTCTAGCAGAAATCTGGGAAACTTTGGAATACTCATATCAACATACTATGATTTGGGACATACTCTATCTATTTTCCAATACTATTTAGGACGGATTGTATGCAAATTGGGGGCACTGTCACCTCACAGCAAGAAGGTCGTTGGTTCGATTCCCGGCTGGGTCAGTTGGCGTTTTTTTGTGGAGTTTTCATGTTCTCCCGTGTTCGCGTGGGTTACCTCCAGCTGCTCCGGTTTCCCTCACAGTCCAAAGACGAGAAATAGGTGTATTGAATAAGAGTGTATGGGTGTTTCCCAGTACTGGGTTGAGGCTGGAAGGGCATCCCTTGTGTAAAACAAATGCTGGATAAGTTGGCAGTTCATTCCGCTTTGGCGACCCCTGATAAATAAAAGGACTAAGCCGAAGGAAATAAATGAATGCGAAATGGGACACAGCACAAATTGGCTACGATCGATCATTTACTGTTCAAGTAGGTACTGCATTTGAATTTACTACATAACCATTAGAAAAGTGCATTCTGTATTGTATGTATCTGTGTAGTATGAATGGAATTCGGATGTACAACATCCACCATTTGTCATTATTTCATCACTTCAGTCCCTGATTTCTCTCGCGTGGCATCATAGGATAGCATATAGTGTCCATTAGATACACACTTCATCTGTGTACCTCTCGTTTACACATTCATTCATTCATTCATTCATTTATTCATTCATTTATTTTCTTTTAGGCTTAGTCCCTTTATTAATCTGGGGTTGCCACAGTGGAATGAACCGCCAACTTATCCAGCACATGTTTTACGCAGCGGATGCCCTTCCAGCCACAGTTCATCAATGGGAAAACTTCTTGTCGAATGGCTTTCAAATACTATAAATTCAGACATACTACTTAACTTCCATATTATTTTTCACATACTATATAGTAGGGAAGTATGCTATTTCAAACGCAGCCATTATGTTTGTTTCATGTGTATATACATATAAATGAATGCTTTGTTTGTTTATTTACCTCAAAATGATCTGGTGTTTCACAGAATCGCTTTGACAACCTGTTCCGCAAGTACATCACATTCACAGGTGGAGAGGAACTCTTTGGCCTACCTGTTACTCAGCATCCTCAGCTTCTTGAGATCAGGAAGCAGTTGACGCTTCTGCAAAAGCTCTATGGACTCTACAACAGCGTGATCGACACAGTCAATGGCTACTATGACATCTCATGGGCCGACATCCACATCGACAGAATTAACAATGAACTTCTCGATTTTCAGGCGAGGTGAGAAGGTCACAGAAGTCAAACGAAACTTCTGCAATGCTCTCTCTCTCTGGCAGTCACGTAATAAGTTACATTGAAAAGCATGAAGCCAGCAGGGAATTTCAATTGTGCAGAAGCTTCCCAGAGAATAGATTCATTCTCCATGCTGGTCATGGATTGAAATTAAATTCAGCTGTTCTGGAGCGTAGCATAAAATTAATTTCAGAACGATAGTATGAATGGAGAGTTTTCTTATGGCATCTTTATGGTTTACAACATATGCTTAAAGGGATAGTTCACCCAAAAATAAAAATTCTGTCATCATTTACTTCCCAAACTTTCCTTTCTTCTGTTAAACATGAAAGAAGATATTTTGAACATTACCTACAACCTGCAACCATTGACTTCCATAGTATTTGTTTTTCCAACATAGCCTCATTCTGAAAATGTAGCCCTACAGTAGGTGAGAGTTTAAAATGGCCTTTACCGCCGGAGCATGTACCGCCACCGCTCTGAATAAAAAAGAATGTGTTTTTTAGGTATGACCACAGTCATGCCTATGCCGGCAGGTGGCACAAAGGGACGGGATGCGAACAGACAGAAATAGCCTATACATTAGCTGTAAATACTCTACTACTTGTAAATAAAGATAAACAATGAAACATAGCATTATAATTCCTTCATTAATCAGTAAAAAGACAACTAGGCTACATTATTTAAAGGAATAAAGAATAACAAATAACCTTTGGGGTAAAGTGCCTTCAAACAAGTCCGCTATATGCTCCAGCACCAAAACACGAGTTGCAGTGAGATTGTGTTGGTTTGTTAAATAGAGTAATAATCTAGCCTAAATAAAATTAAAGTGAAATATTCACCGTTTCAGAGAAGCCTATATTAACTGAAAGAAGGATATTTCTGGTCACAGTTTCTGTATATACACATTCCTGGAGATTGTGAATTATGTAACCAGAAATACGTATGGCTGCATTTCGTCTTTACAATAAATACAATAAATGGCGGTATGACGCTGATCCTTTTTCGTGCTAGCAACTGACCGCTTACCTTCGTATGGACAGCTTTCCCGCTGTTACCAGTTTGTCCAGTGGCTTGCCACGTGCCTTGGAGGATTTGAGATGCAGAGCTTAGTTGACGACAGGGACGCAGGTTGTTCAGTCAGTCAGTCAGTCGACAGCGGCCTCTGTTGGATTTACGTGAGAACAGCAGGCGCGAATGGAATTTGAGATTTCAAAAAGCGTACACAGCAGCCTCTTGTGGATTTGCGAAAACAAAAACTGCAAATAAAAACGTAGCTTCTGGGACGTATTTGGCACTGTCCAGAAATATACACAGGGCTATGTTTTCAGAATGAGCCTTGGTTGTGTTTTTCTTACTATGGCAGTCAATGGTTGCAGGTTTTCAAAACTTCTTCAAAATATCTCATTTTGTGTCAAAGAGAAAAGGGGAACTCAGAAAGGTTTGGTATCGCTTGAGGTTGAGTAAATATTGAGTAAATTAAAACTATCCTTTTAGGGCTCATTCACACCAAGCACAATACCTGTAAATATAAGGATGAAGACACAGTTCTAAAAATCGTTCTGAATGTAAAACAACAGCAGAGATCAGACCATAACTACAATGCATCCGGAAAGTAGCTTGGAATTTTTGCCTATTCCTCTTTGCAGTACCTTTCAAGCTCTATCAGGTTGGATGGGAAGTGACGGTGTACAGCCATTTTTAGATCTCTCCAGAGATGTTCAATAGGATTTAGGGCTGAGCTCTGGCTGGGCCACTCAAGAACATTCACTGAGTTGTTGTGAAGCCACTCCATTGATATTTTGGTGGTGTGCTTTGTGTCGTTGTCCTGCTGGAAGGTCAAGAGCACTCTAAAGCAGGTTTTCATTCAGGATGTCTCTGTGCATTGTTGCATTCATCTTTCCCTCTATCCTGACTAATCTTCCAGTTCCTGCTGCTAAAAAACATCCCTACAGGATGATGCTGCCACCACCATGCTTCACTGTACAGATGGTATTAGCCTGGTGATGAGCGGTGCCTCCAAACGTAACGCCTGGCATTCACTCCAAAGAGTTCAATTTTAGTTTCATCAGACCAGAGGAGTTTATTTCTTATGGTCTGAAAGTCCTTCAGATGCCTTTTGGCAAATTCCAGATACACTGATTGAAATCTATGTTTAGAATTCTAAAATGCATGGTGCTGCATGGCGCGACACGGCACATCGCAGAGCGGTGCATCCGGTGTGCAATCCCCTTTACACTAACCCTAACCCCAATATAACAGTCTACTTATAATCTAATGAGAATTAGTTGGTATGTAGATGCAATGTAACTTAAATTCAACAAAATGCGCTAAAGGGACCATCAAATTAAAGTGATACCAAAAAGTTTATGTGGTTTTATTCTACCACAGATGACTATGATCATTATTATTTATTTTTTGTATGGTATTTTAATGTTTTTAAATAAAGGTCCATTGGTCAGCATTGCTGGTTGCATATTTAGGACTTCTGCTGGTTATAAGGGGTTAATGCCAAATAAAAAGCATAAACTAAAAATAAACAGATTTTTAAGAACTGATTTTTACTGTTTATCAGTGTGGATGCATTTATATTTATCATTATTTTTATAGTTATTATGCTTGGTGTGAATGGGCCTTTAATAATGAATATAAAATTGTAAAACTAATAACAGTTTTTTTTTAATTGTGAACAAGTTTAAAGACTGACTGTTTTTTTGTTTTGTTTTGTTTTGTTTTGTTTTGTTTTGTTTTGTTTTGTT
>CAIGQZ010002445.1:11333890-11348163 GCA_903798205.1 Danio tinwini
ATAATAATAATAATAATAATAATAATAATAATAATAATAATAATAATCATAATCATAATAATCATAATAATAATAAATAAACAATCAAGAGAAACAAAAATTTACAAAGATTAGTTTATTTTTTGCAATATTTCGCTTAAATTAAAATGTATTATTTTTCTATTTCTAAAGATGTTTGGTGACTCAACAATTATTTTAATAAATATATCTGTTTGATAAATCAATTTTGTCTAAATGCACTAAAATATAATACCTTTCCCAATTACCTCAGGTAATTGGGAAATTGATAAAAAATATTCGTTTTCAAAATGTGGTCTGCTCATTTACAGTATGCTGAGCACCGTATCTGCTTTACAAAAAAATAAATCAACACTGGTTTTGCTTTCAGATGTATGATAAGATTCTGGCGATATCATCACGAGAGGGTGAAACTATTGAGCTGGACAAGCCCGTCATAGCAGAGGGCAATGTAGAGGTCTGGCTTAATGCGCTATTGAAGGAATCCCAGAGGTCCTTGCATCTCGTCATCCGTCGGGCTGCACTTGCCATTCAAGACTCTGGCTTTGAGTTGATCGAATTTTTGGACTCCTTTCCTGCACAGGTATTCAAAAATATTGACAGTAATGCCTCATTTCAATGTAAACACACAGTAAGCAGACTGCTGGTTTTTGGGCTTTAGGTTGGTTTGCTAGGTATCCAGATGATCTGGACTAAAGATTCAGAGGATGCTTTGAGCAATGCCAGATATGACCGGAAGATCATGACTAAAACCAACCAGTTCTTTCTTGAGCTCCTTAACAATTTGATTGACATGACCACTAAGGATCTTGGAGCTGTCGAAAGGACAAAGTATGAAACACTAATCACAATTCATGTACACCAGAGGGACATCTTTGATGATTTGGTGAGTACTAGAATCTATTAGTTTGATAATGTAATGACTGCTTGTTAAAACAACATAGGCTCATTCTGAAAACATAGTGCTATACACATTTCTGGAGATAACGAATTATGTAGTTAGAGGAACATATAGATGCATTTCATATTTAAAACAAATGCTATAGAGCGGTATGATGCTGTTCCTTTTTGCACTTACCAGCTGACAGCTTACCTCCGTGTGGACGACTTTTCCGCTATTACCAGTTTGTCCAGTGGCTTGCCACATACGTCAAAGGATTTGAGACGCCGAGCTTAGTTGACCGTGTGACAAGGTTTGAGTTCGATGAATGGTTCTAGAAAGCGTGTAAGACAAAAAACAAAAGCCAAAAAATAAAATAAACAGTTAAATAACAGGGTGAGAATGTGGTAAAATCTGAAAACGGGGTAAAAATTAGGCTGCTGCGTGGCTTTTCTTTTTCTGGATTACTTTTGAAAACACTGTTGGTTGAGTTTAGAGAAGTGGGTGGGCGCTGGTCAATTAATGCTTTTAAATACACTATCTGGGTTTAGGGAAAGAGGAGGGTGGTTCAATTGATCAGTTACTCATTCAGTCGACAGCGGCCTCTAGTGGATTTACGTGAGAAGAGCAGGTGCTAATGGCACTCGCAAGAGAAATTTGAGATCTTAAAAAGCGTACACATCACCCTCTGGCTGATTGCTGAAAACAAAAACTGCAAAAAAAACAACACAGGCTCATTTTGAAAACGTAGTCCCGTGGACGTTTCTGGAGACCGCAAATTATGTAGCCGGAGATACGTATGGCTTCATTTTGTTTTTTTAAACAAAAGCTACGGGGTAGTATGAGGCTATTCCTTTTCACGCTCACCAGCTGACCGCTTACCTCCGTGTGGAGGTCTTTCCCACCGCAACCAGTTTGTCCCGTTAGCTCGTCATGTTACGTCAGCGGACTTAAGATGCAGAGAGGAGTTGACCATGACGACGATGGGGTTAGAGTCCGGGGAAGAGCGGTTCCAGAAATCAGGTAAGACAAAAACAGAATCCAAAAAATAAAATGAACAAGTAAATAACAGGGTGAGAATGTGGTAAAATCTGAAAACGTGGTAAAAATCAGACGAGGGCTTTTCTTTTTCTGGACTTTTGTAAACCGTTGGTTGGGCTTAGGGAAATAAGTGGGTGGGTGGGTCAATCGATAAAATTTGTTGGGTTTAGGGAAGGAGGAGGGTGGGTCAGTCAGTTGATTGGCCGGCCGGCCAGTCAGTCATATATTCAGTCAGACAGACAGCCAGTCAACAGCGGCCTCTGGTGAGTTTACGCAAGAAGAGCGGGCACGAACGGCACTCGAGAAAGGGATTTGAGATGTGAAAAAGCGCACACAGCCGCCTCTCGCGGATTCGCGAAAATGAAAACTGCAAAAATATGTACCTCCCGGTACATATTTTGTGGTCTCCAGAAACGTCCACAGGACTATGTTTACAGAACAAGCCTGGGTTGGCAAAAAATTTTGCTCCTGGGACGTATTTGGTGCTCTCCAGAAATGTATATAAGGGTACGTAATCAGAATGAGCCTGGGTTAAAACTTAATATCTATTTATATCCTTCCTCAGCCGTTTTGTAATAAATTAAGGATACACTGATAGGATTTTTATTTATGTATTTTTGAGTCGATACTTATATAGATTAAAAAAACTTTACATATACAGTTCTTGCTATTTTTTTCTCCAATAAATTTGTTTTACTGAATATGGTTTGGATCAATTTAACTTCACAGCATTTATTAATTCTGTCAAAATGCACTTTTTTTCAAACCAGTTTGACTTTCTCTCTTCTGTTGAACACAATAGAAGACATTTTGAAGAAAATTGGAAACCAGCAAATATTGACTACATTTACATAGACATCAGTAATTAAATTATTTGCCTTAATCTAAATAAGACAATAATATTATTAAGATGTTTACATGAGTTTTGCTTTTTGAATGTTCCTTTCTTGATTCCATTTTACATGTTTTAGCACATAATTCGATTAACGTCATTAAATCACCACGATATCTACATTTCCTGCGGAGTTTCATGTAATTTCAGGTGTTTCATTTTTAATTTGTCAACTTTAACTGCAGTTCGGCACTTTCACTTTCATTCAAACATTTTATGCATGACCCCCATAACAAACGAGATATTGGATGTGAGTATGAACTGCTGGAAGAGGGTTGTTTTAAGGGAATTTGATACTGCATGCTGTATGGGGAAAAAAAGCCTTTTTTTGCAATGCAGGTGTCTGTAGTCCTTCACTAACTTTGTAGGTGCAGAGAATAGTGTTAAACAGCTGTGTGTGTATAGACTATCTTGTCGCAAAATGCGGTGAAAATCCTACACGAAAGTAATAGTTTTATTAAGGTGTTTACATGTCTGTACTGCACTTAATAATGCCACTAAAATCTGCAATCTCCACAAGTCTTAATTTGATTTCTGTTTAGTTCGATTATGACTTTAGCCGGATTAAGGTCATCAAAAATCTCTGCTTACATGGTAGACTCTTAATCAGAGTATTGTCTTACTCGTATTAAAATTGGATTAAGGTTGTCCATGTAAACGTACTCAATGACTTACAAAGTATTTATTTTTCCTATGGAAGTTAATGCTTATATATATATATATATATATATATATATATATATATATATATATATACAGTATACAGCATTCTTTTTCCAAACGATGCATCGTACTATGATAGTTCAGCCCTGAATTATGTCGTTGTTTGGGAAATGCACCTCAGGTCAGGTCAATTCTGGGCTCGGGCAGAGAATCTAAACTCTAATGGAAAGCTTATTTATTCACATTTCAGATGACCAAATAAAATATTAATCTCACATAAATCTCAATTTCCAAAAATTGACACATGGTCACACT
Organism: Danio tinwini; assembly: GCA_903798205.1. Classification (NCBI taxonomy): domain Eukaryota; kingdom Metazoa; phylum Chordata; class Actinopteri; order Cypriniformes; family Danionidae; genus Danio; species Danio tinwini. Next base: position 11,337,700 of record CAIGQZ010002445.1, read on the forward strand.
TCACAAATCTAATATTTTATATAGTTTACAGTGTTTCCTATAGGTTTGGTTGGGAGGGGGTGTCATCTGTCTAAAATGACAGATTTTATTGCATTTTTACTCAAAGTGCATTGCCATAACGTCACATAATGTTGGTCATAAAAACAACAAATCCCACAACTTATGAGCCCCCCCAATACAATGGTAAGGGAAACACTGGTTTATATTTAGTTTTGTTTTTATTTCTGCTATATTGGATTATTCAAAAGACATGCAGCTCATTTCCTCAATGTAATCAGTAAATCATCTCTGATAAACCATCAGTATCAGCCTTTTTCATATTATTGCTGATAGCTTTAAATTAATCCAATATTGGGTGATAAATATTGAATACATTAGTGCATATCTATACTACAGTAAAAAAATAAATAAATAAAAGCATTATTGTCAGTTTCTCATTTCAGTTCAGTTTTTTAAAACTTTAGAGCTTTACTATGCTAAACGAATCTACGTGTTGTACAATAGCCAAGCACATTTCAGCTAATGACAGCCTTTCAGATTTCCATTGCAGACACAATATGATTTGCTTTTTAATGTTTTAAACTTAAATCAGCTTTCTCATAATTAGATGTGTCAGCTGGCAAGGTTAGATGTCTTAATATCTTATCGTGACTGAATGGCAAATCGCTATGTCACAGATTTAGGCATTCATAGACATGTCTTTGAGATGCCTCTAAAAGATAACCACCCAGCAGAATCTAATCTCAGTGGAATGTCTTTTTTTCTGTCACACAGTGTCGTTTGCACATCAAAAGCCCCACCGACTTTGAATGGCTGAAGCAGTGCCGTTTTTACTTCAATGAGGACTCAGATAAGATGATGATCAACATCACTGATGTGGGCTTTGTGTACCAGAATGAGTTTCTAGGCTGCACTGACAGGCTGGTCATCACTCCCCTCACTGACAGGTGCTGCTGACAATTACAGGCTTCTTTACTTCCATCTTCCCGCTGTGTGGCCATTTCGGTTCTGTATTATTACAAGACATATGTGATTTCTGGTAGATCATACAGTTATAAATTTAGCCCTGAACATAGTATATATAGTGTTATTTTTTTCTTAATTTCCTTTAAGCAATATATCTCTATATATTACATTTGGTATATTTGTCATTTCTTTCCATTCATTATATCGGTATTTTCTTTTGCTTTCTGGTAAACATATCTAAACAATTCTCATAACTAAAATTATATATAACAAAATCATATGTTATATATACAGTGCTTCCCACAGGTTTAAAATATGCTTGCGGTGGTAGCCAGATTAAAACACACCTTTAAACCACAGCACATAAATGGTCAACTACATGTGACAAAAAAAATAATAATGTGATTTTCAACTGTGTTTTTATTTATTAGGGGAGAGCGGGGCACAAAGTAACACTTTTTGGTTTTGGTCAAATAATGAACAAAGTAATAGGGTTAAACAAACCATATTTTTTTTACCAATAACACACAAGCCTCTCCTGCAAATGAGCACTAGAATTATGATCGCCGGACCTGCGGTTTCTGTGCAGTATTGCCAAAAACGCCAGGAGTAAAAATGTTACTATTTACCCCCACTGCGGGGTTGTAACAGACAGGGGGTTAGTTGTAACACATGCTTATAAAGGCAGATTCCACATAATTAATTTAAATTCAGTTTACTTTAAATAGTAGCTATATTTCCTCAGTAATTGGCTCATTTCTTTTTTATTTTACATAGCGCAGTGTGTTTATTTATGTTTTTATTTATTGGATAAACACATTTGAATCTATTTGCATTATTATCTATTTATCCATTATTATAATGCACTTTTTTGCATTATTAGCAATAAAATATATATTTTTTCTATTAAAACAATATTTTCTATTAAAAAACATTTTTATTTAAAAAGTTCTCAACATTGCACTCAAAATTCAACAATTATTTTGTTAGTTTAATTGGTGTCCAACAGTGAGTGGCTTAATTGTAACACCGTTACAACTAACCCCGCTGTTTTCATGTTTTCCTTTAAACTCGATAGCAGTCACTGTGTGTTTTATAGAGCTTTCAAAATGGTTTCATCTTTTAGCCTATAGGAAACGGTGATCACAGCAATATAATATTTTATGTTCATACTTTTACAGATTTAAAAAAAAATAATAATATTGACTGTAATAAAAAATAATTTTATGCTGCAAAAATGGTTTCTCCTATGTTTCTCATCCAAATTTAGTCAAACTTTTTCAATATTTGGCAGGAAGACGTTTGCCGACATTGTGGTGAAAACCCCTGAAGCATGCCATGGTTAACCCTGAGCAAATACCTTAAAACTCTGTGTTACATTTAACCCCATGTTACTTTGTGCCCCACGCTGCCCTATGACACCTTTTCTTTTCAGTGGGCTAAAGTTATGAAAAATAAGGCTGTTGAAATGAAAGAAATCCACTATTTCTCTTACTTTTATGCTATTTAGGAGCCATGTGCACCCACTGATAGGTAAAGGATGCTCTCTCTCTCTCTCTCTCTCTCTCTCTAAAGTTGCTTTATTGGCTTGACATTTACAGTATTGCTAAAGCATTTTAGATATGTATAAAGTATGTAATATATTACCATAATTAAATAAATAAAATATACAGCAAATGATAAATAAATATCAGAAAAAATGAATAAAAAATATACATTATTAGATAATAATTACTAGAATAAAAAGTGTAGATTATTTTAATGTAGTCAAATTAGTTGATTAGCCATTTCTAACAAATATTTTGCAGCCATTATAGATGCCATTTTGTTCTCTCCGATTGTATAGTAAAGTTGACTGAGTTGTTTATTGAATGGTTAATCATTTAATGTTTCTCTCGCAGCTGTGCACGCGCAGTCAGCTGCAAAAAGGTGATGCAGAAACGCATACAAATAAAGGCAACTTTAGAAAGCGAAAGTAAAACCCGAATCCCGGACATTTTAGGAGATTTTATTTCAGAAACTATGGTCAGACGCATTTTGGCGGAAAAGGCGCGTCTGTGTGAGGGACAGATTGCACACACAGAACCAGCAGTAGGAAACGTGCAGAGCGAGAGAAGATTTTCCACTGGTTAATCGATCGCAAATGTTTGGCTTTCTTGTGCGGATACAAAAAAGTGTAAAAGGATTATAACAATAGTGTTATTCATGTGTCACCACCAAATATACTTGGGCGGCCGTTAATATACCTGGGCAGCCCGCCCAAGTAAAGTCTATGCGTGGGAAGCACTGATATTACAAAATGATTAGGCCTCCTGTGAAATTCTTTCCCAGGTGACCAATGGAGAAAGGAAGTTTTTACAGTATTTCCTATAATATTTTTTTTTTTACTTTTTTGTTTGTTTGGCGGGAGTAAAAGCAGTTTTAAGTTAATATGTATATCAGTGTTTTCCACAGGTTTGAAATATACTTGTGCTGGTAGCCGGATTGAAACACACCCTTTACCCACATCACATGAATAGTTAACTATATGTGACAAACAAAACATCATTTCATTTTTAATAATAACTGTATTTATTAGGACACTGTTTCCTTTAAATGGGTTAAAGTAAAAAAAAGACTGAAATAAAAAAGAAATACTTTGATGCTATTCAGGAGCCATGTGCACCCACTAACAGGTAAAATCTCTCTCTCTTTTAAGTTCAAAGCAAACTTTAGCATTTTAGATATGTTTATAAAATATCCTATCTAATATATTAGCATCATCAAATGAATAAAATAATCAGCAAATGAGAAATAAATGACAGAAAAGTGAATAAAAACAGAAAATATCTCTAAAAATTATCTTAATTGCAAGATTAAAACGAGTAATAAAAAAAAATAAAGCAAATGCGTTGATTAACCATTACTACTGATGTACATATATTTTGCAGCCAGTTTAGATTTCGTCCTCCGAGTATTTATTCATTCATTCATTCATTCATTCATTCATTCATTCATTCATTCATTCATTCATTTTCTTTTCGGCTTAGTGCCTTTATTAATCCGGGGTCGCCAGAGTGGAATGAATCGCCAACTTATCCAGCATATGCTTTACGCAGCGGATGCCCTAACAGCTGCAACTTATCACTGGAAAACATCCAAAGACACTCATTCACACTCATACACCACAGATGAATCTAATGAATCTATTATTTTCTTTTTTACCCTGTATCTTGGCTGTGCGTGCACTGTTTGCTGTGAAACCAGCCTTAAATAAAAGTAATGCGAAAACGCAATGTATGTGTATATATATATATATATATATATATATACAGTGCATCTGGAAAGTATTCATAGCACTTCATTTTTTCCACATTTTTTAATGTTACAGCCTTATTCCAAAATGGATTATATTTATTTATTTCCTCAAAATTCTACACACAATACCCCATAATGACAATGTGAAAAAATATTTTTGGAATCTTTTGAAATTGTTGCAAATTTATTAAAAATAAAAAACTTGAAAAATCACATGTACATAAGTATTCACAGCCTTTGCTCAATACTTTGTTGATGCACCTTTGGCAGCAATTGCAGCCTCAAGTTTTTTTAAATATGATGCCACAAGCTTGGCACACCTGTCTTTGGGATTTTTTGCCCATTCCTCTTTGCAGTACCTTTTAAGCTCTATCAGGTTGGATCGGAAGCGATGGTGTACAGCCATTTTCTGATCTCTCCAGAGATGTTCAATAGGATTTAGGTCTGAGGTCTGGCTGGGCCACTCAAGGACATTCACCAAGTTGTTGTGAATGTAATTTAATGTAATGTAATGTGTATTTATATAGCGCATTTATAGTGTATGGCCATACACCCAAAGTGCTACACAATCATGAGGGGGGGTCTCTCCACAGCACCACCAGTGTGCAGCATCCACTTGGATGATGCAACGGCAGCCACAGGACAACGGCGCCAGTGCGCTCACCACACACCAGCTATTGGTGGAGTGGAGTGACAGTGATAGAGCCAATTCAGTGGATAAGGGATGATTGGGAGGCCATGATCGTAAGGGCCGAGAGGGAATTTAGCCAGGACACCGGTGTTACACCTCTACTCTTTAGGAGAAGTGCCATGAGATTTTTAATGACCACAGAGAGTCAGGACCTTAGTTTAACGTTCCATCCGAAAGACGGCGCTTCACTTTCACTGGGGCATTAGGACTCACACAGACCACAGGTTGAGTGCCCCCTGCTGGCCTCTAACACCATTTACAACCTAGTTTTCTAACACCAACAGCAGCCTAGTTTTTCCATGTGGTCACCCATCCAGGTACTGACCAGGCTCAGCCCTGCTTAGTTTCAGTGAGTAACAGGTCCTGGGCTGCAGGGTGATATGGCTGTGGCAATAGTGAAGCTACTCCATTGATATTTTCGCGGTGTGCTTTGGGTCATTGTCCTGCTGAAAGATGAACCGTCGCCCCAGTCTGAGGTCAAGAGCACTCTGAAGCAGGTTTTCATTCAGGATGTCTCTGTACATTGCTGCATTCATCTTCCCCTCTATCCTGACTAGTCTTCCAGTTCCAGCTGCTGAAAAACATCCCTACAGCAGGATGGTATTAGCCTGTGCGGTGCCAGGCTTTTTCCAAACGTAACACCTGGCATTCACTCCAAAGAGTTCAGTTTTAGTCTCATCAGACCAGAGAATTTTAAATTATGGTCTGAAAGTCCTTCAGATGCCTTTCGGCAAATTCCAGGTGGGAAGTGGTTTCCGTCTGGCCACTCTACCATACAGGCCTGATTGGTGGATTGCTGCACAGATGGTTGTCCCTCAGTAAGGTTCTCCTCTCACCACCAATGAACGCTGGAGCTCAGACAGAGTGACCATCGGGTTATTGATCACCTCCCTGATTGATCAAGGCCCTTCTCCCCCGATCACTCAGCTTAGAAGGCCGGCCAGCTCTAGGAAGCTCCTGGTGGTTCCAAACATCTTCTACTTACGGATAATGGAGGCTACTGTGCTCATTGGAACTTTCTGTCACAATGATATACACTGGAGACCCACATGCAAGTGAATACAAGATGATTTATTAGAAGGAATAACAAGAGTCACAACTGGTATAGATCTCACCAGATATAGTGTGGGTGCTCACACCAGGGTGCTCACACCAGGAGTTCAACACACTAAACAGTGGTAATAGTTCATCCAAGAAACAGATCCGAAGTGAAGTCTCAAGGAGTTCGAGGATGGAAGGCCCGTCACGAAATCTAGCAAGATATGGGACCAGGGTCTCGAAGGCACTGACAGCGGCTGAAGAAGTCTATCGGGGGTTGGGGGGGTGATTGGAAGTCTTAGAAACTGCACAAATAAAACAAGCCAAGACAAAATCACACGCACATCACGAGCCATGACTGGCCACCAAAATCATTGTTTAACAGAAAAAAGTGTGCGACTCACCCCTGGAATGTCCCCATCGGATAACATCAGATTGAAGTTCCTCTGGCACAAATAACCGACCCGGTGGGCATCCGATCAGGGGCGTTACCCCTTCCACGGCTGCACGAACCTTCGACCCGATCTCCCATGTCATGCTGGAAACATAAATCTTCTGTTGGACAAGGGGTCTGGTAACGATGTGCTCTCCGAAATATCAAAAAAAATATCAGGTTTGATGCTCTTTAGAAGAGAAAGAGAAAAATAATGCCCACCGAGCCTGCCTAGAGTTTAAGGATGGGGGCTGAAACGAAGCAGCCTTTCAGTTCGAGAACGCGGCTTCGGCCGCTTAACCACCTGAATGGCGTTTTGAAAGAGGTCAAGGCAATCAGAGGTGTGGCGAGCTGGCCGAAATTGTGAATAAATCGCCGGTAAAAATTGGCAAAGCCCAGAAACCTCTGCAGGACCTTACGGGAATCTGGAGTTGGCCAATCTACCACAGCTTGAATCTTCTCTGGATCCATGTGCATCCCCTCGACTGACACGATATGCCCTAGAAAAAGAACAGACTGCATGAAAAACGCACTTCTCCGCCTTGACATAAAGACCATTCTCTAACAGCCTCTGAAGCACTGAACATGTTCCTGGAGAGAATGAGAAAATATCAGTATGTCATCCAGGTAGACATAGATAAACTGATCTATCATATCTCTCAGCACGTCAGCACGTCCCTCAGCACGTCCCTCAGGCGGAGACGTACCTGGTAATAGATCTATGGCACAGTCATAGGGACTTTGCGGAGGAAGAGATGCAGCCTGGGACTTACTGAACACTCCCTTCAGGTCAAGGTACTCACGAGGCACGTTTGATAGATCCATCTGTTTCTCCTGCAACACAGAACGAGACACAGCAGAACACGCAGACAACTCTCGCTCCAAGAGAAAACTGAATTAAAACCCCAATTAATGTGGGATTTATGCAAGACCAACCAAGGGTGACCAAGGACCACAGGAGTAGCGAGCGTTTCTGTTAAGAAAAACTTAATAGTTTCAGAGTGATTACCAGAAATGATGAGTTTGATAGCACCCGTGGAATGTGTAATAGTAGGAAGAGAAATACCGCTAAGTGAGTGAACAGCAATAGGTGAGGAAAGAGGAATTACAGGAATTTTTTGCTTATAAGCCAGTCTAGAATCAATAAAATTTTCTTCAGCTCTGGAATCAACGAGCGCAATACAGTCATGAACATCAAAATCAATACAAAGTCTTATGGGTAACGTAGTGCTGTCTGAAAAGGGTATGTTTTAAATGGCCTCACCAACCCTCAAATTCTTACCCCTGACCGGACTCTTGCGTTTGACTGGACAAAGGGCAACAAAATGTCCAGCTCCTCCACAGTACATGCACAGCCCCGCTGCTCCACGTCTGTGTCTCTCCTCTCCAGAAAGACGAGCTCTGCCTATCTGCATGGGATCTGTTTCGTGGTCGAGTGAGGTGATATCAGGAGCTGTAGAAGCAAAAAGAGTCTGTGTGGTTAGGTGTTGTGTGTGTCGCTCTTTGTGAACTCCCCTCTGCTGCAGTTGGGTGTCCACTCTGATGGCTAACTCAATGAGTTCATCTAAGGTTTTCGGTAATCGTTTCGGTAATCTTTATATAATCCGCTAGTCCATGAAAAAATATATCCCACTGTGCTTCCACATTCCATTTACATTCGGCTGCTAGAGTACGGAAATCAATGGAGAATTCAGCCACATGCAGATTGTTCACACTCAGACAGGACTCTCTGCCTGAAACTGCTCAATCAAAAACAGTCTTTAGTTCATCAGAAAATGTCTTAAAAGAAGTACAACAAGTTTTCGCTCCAAGACTGTACTACCCCAAAGAGCCGCCTTTCCAGTCAGTAGGTTGATAACAAATGCCACCTTACTCTCCTCGGTGGGAAAAGACGAGGGTTGTAATGTAATATATAGTGAACATTTGGCTAAAAATGGTCTGCATAAATGAGGCTCACCCAAATAACATGCTGGTGGTGGAAGTCACGGTTCAGTGGAGTGATGATTCTCCTCTAATGCAGGACTTGTGGGTGGCACGGTGGGAGGAGCTTGTGAAATCGAACTTGGTTGACCAATGCCTGGATGGCCTGACTGGTGATCATCATTTGCTTGTCCTGTTGGTCCATATGAGCAGAACTGTGTGACAACACACTCTGGATCTCTGAGACACTTGCTGGGTCCATCTTGGTCAGTCCGTTCTGTCACAATGATATACACAGGAGACCCAAATGCGAGTGAATGCAAGATGATTTATTAGAGAAATAACAAGAGTCACAACTGGTATAGATCTCACCAGATATAGTGTGGAGCAAGGGTGCTCACACCAGGAATTCAACACGCTAAACAGCGGTAATAGTTTATCCGAGAAACAGATCCGAAGTGAAGTCTCTCACTGATATCTCATCAGATATCGAGGGAAGGGGAGGTTAGCGCTATGGAGCAACTCTCAAGAAAATCGACACGCTTACCAGCGGTAATAGTTCATCAGAGTAGCGGATTCGGGATGAAGTGTCTTACTGATATAGTTGTCATCAGTGCAGGCAGTTGTAACAACATTAATGAAACGGAGACTTGCATAAGGTCCAAATATAACAGACTTAAGGTGAAACACCACCAACAGATCGAGCGAGAGCACCTAACAGGAAACAGACACAGGAGTGAACAAACAACGGACTGACAAACGCTATCTGCAAACACTGAACATATGAAGGCGCGCAGAGATGCGCAACAGCTGTGGCTGATAGAAAACAGCTGAGTGGGACGAGTGGTAACAAGACACGTGACAACCCAGCTGATGAATGTAAACACACACACACACCACGGTGAAGATAAACCCAAACAAACACACCCACTTCCCACACACACACACATGCAAGAAGAAGAGATAGATCCACAACAGTGACACTTGCAGAGCAGCAGAAATTTTTCTGCAATTTTCCTCAGCCTTGTGCCTTGAGACAATCCTGTCTCGGAGGTCTACAGACAATTCCTTTGTCTTCATGCATGGTTTGTTCTTTGACATGCACGGTCAACCCTGACCACAGCTAAGGCTCTGAATACTTATGTACATGTGATTTTTCAGGTCTTTTATTTTTAATACATTTGCAACAATTAAAAAAAAAATGTTTTCACATTGTCATTACGGGGTATTGTGTGTAAAATTTTAAGGAAATAAATGGGTTTAATCCATTTCGGAATAAGCTGTAACATAAAAAAATTTGGAAAAAGTGAAGCGCTATGGATACTGTCCAGATGCACTATAAATATATATTATACTATATTTTTATATATATATATTAGTCCAAATGTTATTTGTTCTGCATTAATCTTTGATATTTTATTTAACATTTATAAGATTTTTTTAAAGAATAATGCCAAACAAACTGTCAATTACACAACATAACATAATAATTTACAATCCCCCTCTCAACCCTCCACATCCCCCCACTAAATACAAAAAGAGGAAAAGTAATTTTCTCTTTTAACAAATATATACAACATATGCAGCATAGTAATGAAAAACTAGAATTGTACATTTCCTAAAGAAAATGTGAATGGGGTTTGCGTCGCAAATCGATGGGGTAAAATGAATCACTGAACTGGGCAAAAGCAATGGAGTGCTAAGAAATGGACAAATATGTGTTCATGCGGTTGGTAATCGGTTGCTAGGGTGTTCTGAGTGGTTACTAGGCAGTTTAGGGCGGTGATAGGGTGTCCTGAGTGGTCGCTAGGCACTTACTGAGGCATTACTAGGCCGTTGCTAGGTGGTTGCTAGGTGGTTGCTAGGGTAATTTGGGTGGTTGCTAGGCAGTTGCTAGGATACCCTAGGTTGTTACTAGGCAAGCCTCACATACATGCTTGGTCATTTGTTTATATTTAGTAAGCATTTCTAGCAAGTTACAGCACTTGGCTAGTCAATATTAGCATGTAGCTAGTCACTGCTAGCATGTGTAGCATACAGGAAGTTCCGTTTGCTAGCATGAGCCAAACGAGCCAATCCCCATGTCTCTACGATGTTCTGATGCTGAGATATAGCTGTT
>CAIGQZ010002445.1:11370316-11382326 GCA_903798205.1 Danio tinwini
GGGTCAGTTGACATTTCTCTGTGGAGTTTGCATGTTCTTCCCGTGTTTGCGTAGGTTTCCTCCGGGTGCTCCGGTTTCCCCCACAAGTCCAAAGCCATGTGGTATAGGTGAATTGGGTAAGCTAAATTGTCTGTAGTGTATGTGTGTGAGTGAGAGTGTATGTGTGTTTTCCAATGTTGCATTGCAGCTGGAAGGGCATCCGCTGCGTAGAAAACATATCCTGGATAAGTTGCCAGTTCATTCCGCTGTGGCGACCCCAGATTAATAAAGGGACTAAGCCGAAAAGAAAATGAATGAATGAATGAATGAATAGCTTGGACACAAGGTGCACGGACACGGGTAGGTTAGGGTTAAATTTTTTGGCCTCAATCTAAGATCTCGTATACATTAGTCATGCAAAACATGCATTAAGCTGCCACAGGAAGTAACCGATTTGAGTTTATAATTTAAAAATAAATAAAGTTCTATTACAAAAACACAAACTGCTTTGCAAGACATGCATTAACACGCTGGTGGTGTATTGGTTAGTTTGACGATGTATTTATGCTCAATTTTGGAAGCTTCAAAATAAAAGTCCTGATCCAAAACCATTATATAGTATGGAAGAGCCATGATAAAATTTAAAACTACTCCGACTGTGTTAATTTGACCGAAACTAAGTCATATAAACTGAGGATGGCTTAAGGGTGAGTAAATTATGGGGTAATTTTAATTTTGCTTTGTATTTAGGTTAAGGCATATTTAGGTTAGTTCTGTATAAATCCATGTTTTGTAATATTTTTTTTTTGTACAAAATTCTGCACATAAATAGCAAAAATAGATTTTGTCTGGCCCTGAACGTTTTTAAGACTGAAACAGTATACCAGGGATTGAGTTTGTTTTCCTCAAAGCTTATGTCTATTTAATAAAGAGGTAGATAAAACACTTTGCACCCTTCTTTCCCACTGTCATGCAAGATAATATAAATTTGCTACATTTAAGCTTGACACCGGTCATGAATTATTGAATGCACATTGATAAACTATGCCACAGTTTAAACAGAATAAGCTTAAATCAATCTGTGAATGTGAATATAATAACCAGTTTTTCCCCAATATGTCTGTTTGACATTCGACCCATTTCCCCTTATCTGAAAGTCATGAATATCATTATGGCGAATTGTCCCTGGTAAATGTCACACATTATTTCTTGCATTGTCATTCGTATTGCATTTAGTTATGAGATACACATCATGCACCACACTATCATTATTCAATGACAATTAAACATGAGCTGAATATATATTATGCCCTCTGGGTGAATAAAAAAATAGAAGCACTGTGGACATCATCTGAGGCATGTTACAGCCCATATGTACTCTAGTTTGCTTGTGCCAGCTAATCCGCTATATATAAATCACAACTGTACTTTCTTTTAAGTTCTTAAAAAGATTTCTGTTTCAAATAAATGCGGAAAAGAGTAATAAACAGCACAACTGTTTCCAATACTGATAAAAAAATGCACTTAATACTTTAAATATTTTTAATAAAAAATCTTTATTTATTTTCTTTATTATTTTAATTATTATTAATTTTATCATTTTGAATACTGATTATTGATTTAATTTAAATATACCTGACAAAAAGTCACTACCTGACAAAAATCCTGTCAAAAATCCTGTTCTAGTTGATCATTTGGAAAAGTGGTAGAATGTAGATTTTTCCGAAGAATCGATTAAACTGCATCCCAATCATCACAAATACTGCAGAAGACCTATTGGAGCTGTAACAATGGGATGTGACGCTGACAACGCTGACAACGGAGGTGAGCATCCAAATGCAGGGTTTTATTAACAGGATGGTCAGACAAGCAATGATCGACATAGGAGCAAACAGATGTATAAGGGCAATCCAGAATTGTAGTCAAAGTAACAGGCAGATGGTCACAAGGCAGGCAGCAGGCATGAATTAATAAACAAATAAGGCAAAGCTAAGATAGGTACACTGCAAGACTAGGCAAGGGAAACGCGTTGTAATGTCACTAAACAGATAACAAGACTCAGCAACAACTGTGTTTTAGTGTGCTGTATATATAGTGCAGTAATCAGTCCAAAAGCAGCTTCAGCTGTGAGTGTCTAATCAATGGTGACTTGGAGCAGGTGAGTGTGTGTGTCGCATGACTGGGATCTGTAGTCCATTATGAGGCAGGATTGTAGTTTGTGCAAGTGTGAATGTTTTCCAGCGATCTCTGGTGGTTAGATTGCTGGCGATCGTGACAGGAACCCACATGGACCCAAAATTCTTACAGAAATCAGTCAAGTTTGGTGAAGGAAAAATCAAGGTTTGGGGTTACATTAAGTGTGCGAGAGATCTGCAGAGTGGTTGGCAACATCAATAGCCTGAGGTATCAAGACATTTGTGCTCCCCTTTACACTACAGGCCACAGGAGAGGGCAAATTCTTCAGCAGAATAGTGCTCCTCCTCATATTTCAGCCTCCACATCAATGTTCCTGAAAGCAAAGAAGCTCAAGGTGCTTTAGGACTGGCCAGCCCAGTCACCAGACATAAACATTATTGAGTCTGGGGTGAGATGAAGGAGGAGGCATTGAAGATGAATCCAAATAATCTTGATGAACTCTGGGAGTCCTGCAAGAACACTTTCTGTGCCATTCCAGACGACTTTATTAAAATTAATTAATTATAAGTTATTTGAGTCATTGCAGAGATGTATGGATGCAGTCGTCCAAGCTCATGGGAGTCATACACAATATTAAATCTTTTTCCACTGCACCATGACTTTATATTCTATATTGTACATTATTTCTGTTTAGTGACAAGACTTTTGTCTAAGCATAGTCAGACCTTACTGTCATAATTAAATAATTCAAAATCAAGGCAAGATCATATTTTATTTTGGTAAAATAAACGTAATCTAGAGGCCTTCGCCTTTCATATAAACCACTTCTGATGCCAAATGATCAACTAGAAGTCAAGTTATTATTTGTTGATCCCAAAGCTTGAATAGGCAACAAGACTTTTGCATGTTTATATATATTATATCAAACAAACAGTAGTTTATGTTAATGTGCTGAAAAATACAGCCTGAGACATGTTTCTATAGTGGTCAGAATAGATGGATGGGGGTGATTAAAAATGAAAAAAAAATCATTTGTTCATTAATAAACATCTGTTCATTTTCATTCACAGTCAACATCCAGATCCAATCTTACACCATTTTAATTATGAGGACAAATCCCTATTGTACTACAAAAAGGAAGATTTACAGCAAGTCTCCAGCAGCATGTTCCATTTTATATATAGTATATATAGATTATCTACCAAAACCTGTTTAGTGATGTTAAGGGAATAGTTTTCAAGTTCGCCGTTTTAAGTTACAAGTTCAAAGTTTCATTCTTTGGAGTATTTGATATTTCATATTTCAGGCCTTGGTGCTCTGACAGACCTTTGATAATGTGTCTTTGATGATGTAACCCATCAGGAGCAGGGAGGAGAGCTGTCTCGTGAGCACATGGAGCGTCTCTATGTCTTTGCTCTTATGTGGAGTGTGGGAGCGTTATTGGAACTGGATGATCGAATGAAGTTGGAGAGATGGCTCCGTAACCATGACAGCCTCCACTTGGATCTTCCCAATATCCCTCCCCATAGCGAGGACACCATGTTCGACTTTTATGTCACTAATGATGGTATCTAACACCCTCGCACATCTCTTACTGTGTAATGTTGAAGCAGCTTTATTTCTTGTAGTCTTACTTTTGTCTGTCTTTGGTCATTTTTTTCTGTTTTGATATACAGTTGAGATCAAAATTATTAGCCCCCCTGTTTATTTTTCCCCCAATTTTTGTTTAACATAAATAATATTTTTTCAACACATTTCTAAGCATAATAGTTTCAATAACTTATTTCTAATAACCTATTTATTTTATCTTTGCCATGATGACAGTACATCATATTTTACTAGATATTTTTCAAGATACTAGTAGTATTCAGCTTAAAGTGACATTTAAAGGCTTAACTAGGTTAATTAGGTTAAATATGCAAATTAGGCAAATCATTATATAGCGATGGTTTGTTCTGTAGACAATGGAAAAATATATTGCTTAAGGGGGCTAATTGTATTGACCCTAAAATGGTTTTGAAAATTTTAATCTATGTTTATTGCAGCCGAATTAAAACAAATAAGACTTTCTCTAGAAGAAAAAATAGTATAGGAAATACTGTGAAAATGTCCTTGCTCTATAGCATAATTTGGGAAATATTTGAGAATGAATTTTAAAAAAAAATTACAAGGGCCAATAATTTTGCCTTCAACTGTACCTCTTTGATGTATGTAATATAATTTAGCGAATTGTTAACTAAGCTCCACTTTAAGTTACAATTTAAGCTGAACCTTTCATATAGGGAGGATCATTTGCAATTTTATTTTTGGTCTCCAAATATTTGATATTCAGAAAAACTGTGGCAGTAAAATTGTTTGAGAAATTGATTCTTAATTTTTAACAGTGGATGGGAATCTATAGTCTAATTTTCGAAGTAGACCATTTCGAGGGATGTAAACAAAAAACAATGGTTCCAACGAATTTCCTGTTTTACATTTTTATTTAGCTTCTGAGAATGCAAAAAGAGCCTTTGATAAAAAAATTAAGGTTTTGATAAATTAAGGTTTTGATAGCTGTTTTAACATTAAGTTATGATTGAATTGCCTCTTGTTACAGTTATGAAATAGTTTGATAACAAGCAGCAAATGTTTATGGGCCAATGACATTACCACATTGAAATGGTCTATAGTTTATAAATAAATAAAAGTTAATGGAATAGTTCACCAAAAATGGAATCTACCACATTTACCAATTTACTCACCCTCAAGTTGGTCAGAGTAATTTTAAATTTGATCCTAGATCTCTTCCATGCTGTATAATGGTATTAGATTTTGACTTTTATTTTGAAGTTATATCAGTATTGCATATTAATTAAATGTTAAGTATACAACAGTAAAGCTGTGGAATATATATATATTTTTTTAAATCTCACTTTATGTTGATGGTCCGTTTGTTGAATTTAAGTTATATTGCATCTACATGCCAACTAATTATCATTAGATTATAGGTAAACTGTTAGGTTGGGGTTAGGGTAAGTGTAAGTTGACATCTACTTGCAAAGTCTCTTATAGTCAGTTAAATGTCTGTTGAAGGAGCAGTATTAGCAGATATTAAGCACAGTCCACTAATACTTAAATGGACCATCAAAATAAAGTGTTACCGAAATCAATTCTGCACCGATTCTGAGAGTCTTAGTTTTAAACAGCAGATGGTATTCTATAGTCAAATTTTCTATAGTTTCAAGAAGTCACAATTAGATATTGCTTGATGATGATAATAGTAGCAGGTTTGGCATGCTGTCCCGGGAAAGAACCCTGAGCTCAGAGATAATTGAGCCTAGGGCTTCCGCCTGGTCAATGAGCATGTAAGGGGGTCCGAGATCAGGTAGTTCTCGAGAGCTCCCACTGGTAAAGGAGGAAAAGGGGGAGATGGGGTGGATGGGGGGATTCTTCAAAAAACGAAGATAAGGAAGTAATGCTAGATGGGCTATTTATAGTGAGTTTGGAACAATCCGATTGGCTTACTAATGATTACAGATGAGAGACCAGCCACAATCAACCACATCACATGCTACTCTCGATATTAGTTTGTGGAACTTCACCTAATAAAAGTTAACAGAATAGTTTACCCAAAAATGAAAATGACCACATTTACCAATTTACTCATCCTCAAGTTGATCAGAGTAATTTTAAATTTGATCCTAGATCTCTTCCATGCAGTATAATGGTGTTAGATTGTGACTTTTATTTTGAAGTTATACCAATATTATATCAATGTTAAGTATACAACAGCAAAGCTGTGGAAAAAAATCTTAGTCTTAGTTTTAAACAGCAGATGGTGTTGTATAGTTTAAATTTCTATAGTCTAATAAATGTTAACAGAATAGTTTACCCAACACTGAAATTTACCACATTTACCCATTTAATTTCTTAGTTTTTAACAGCAGATGGTGTTCTACAGTCTATTTTTAACATACATACGTTCAGCTGAGTCATATAGGTTTTCTTTTATGTCACAAGATTAATGTAAACATATCTCTATGAACACTCTTGAAATTCTCCTAACCTTTCTTCAAATAAACATCTAATTGGCTGCAGGATTGCCAACCCTCTGAATCAAACCCACTGTTATAACACTATTTAAAGGGATAGTTCACCCAAAAATTAAAATACTATTTACTCAACCTCAAGTGTTTACAAACCTGTGGGTTTCTTTATTCTGTTGAACACTTAAGAATAGATTTAGAAAAAAGCTGAAAACCTGTAGCCATTTACGTCCAAAGAAAAAAGAATATGATGGAAGACAATGGTTACAGGTTTTCAGATTTCTTCGAATATCTTATTTAGTGTTCAACAGAAGAAAGAAACTCAATCAGGTTTGGAACAAGTAAAGGGTGAGTAAATGATGACAGAATAGTCGGTTTTGGGTGAACTATCCCTATAATTATCACACATTGGTTGTTTGTTTTGGAATTATAACTACTGTCTGTTTTTTTTTTTGCAGGCCACTGGGTTCACTGGAACACCAGAGTGGAAGAGTATATTTATCCACCTGACTCTACACCAGAGTATGGCTCCATATTGGTGCCCAATGTAGACAATGTTCGTACTGACTTCCTCATCCAGACAATTGCAAAACAGGGCAAGGTAAGATTTTTTGTACTCAGAATTGAGTTTTGAGCAAAAAGAAGAGGCCATTCAGACAGAATGGGATTTTGCAAGACAGGTCAGATAAACAGAAAACCTCTATAGACACTTTAGATATGTGTACTAGATACATGCACATGAGCGGAATATCCACAGAGTGTAATATTGAGCTGTTTTAAACTTTGACCATAGCGTGTGTAAAAGCTACTTGCTCTGGGCAATACAGCAGAAAACTGCATTTGCGTGGTACAAGTAATTGAAATGAATGAGTTTCATAGAGCAGTGCTTTCTGCGGCCAGTGTGAAACCTGCTTATAATTGCTCATATTTTTGGCTGTTCCCCTTTTTCACCCAAAATCCTATTGCTACATGCTAAAATTCAATAAATGCCTAGAAAAAATATGCAGTGCCATGGCTGGGCATCTAATACAACGATAACCATATATATCATGATATAGCATATTTTCAGAACTTCAGGGCAAATTTTTGATTAAGGATCTAGAAATAAAGAATTAACATGATTGAAACATAAAACACTTTTAAAAATGAATTAAATTCAATTCAATTTATGTTTATTTATATAGCGCTTTTACAATGTAGATTGTGTCAAAGCAGCTTATTACAGGCCCAACATAAAATATTGCTAAATCAAATGCTAAATGTAATCATTGAACTTACATAATACAAGCAAACAACTTTCTCTCCATGCTGTTACTCTCATTTCTGCCTTTAGTGTATTTTATGCTCATCAAAATGATGAAAATGCACTCATTTATTCATTCATTCATTTCCTTTTCGGCTTAGTCCACAGTGGAATGAACCGCCATTAAAAGTTTTACCGTAAATAATGAATTTTGTGACACCACAAAATATAGTAAATGCTAATTGCATAGCATTAAATGATAGACTTTTATTTTGTCAATTGGACATACAATCACTTGCCACTTTATTAGGTACACCTGTCCAACTGCTCGTTAACCCAAATTTCTAATCAGCCAATCACATGGTAACAACTCAATGCATTTAGGCATGTAGACATGGGCTGTTTCTCAATATGCGTTCTTCAGTGGTTCTGTGTCCTAGTGTTCCCGTGTAACGTCATCATTAACTGCCAAAGTTCAGTTCCAATACTCAAGACCGTAAGACAGAGGACGCGTGACACTTCCCGGATGTGTTCTTGATATCGAGGATGTGTGGATGCAGACTTGAGCACCAAACTCGCTATAGAATTCACATAAGTCATTGCGACTAGAGGTGGAAAGCAAAGCATTTTATATAGATTTATTATTAAAGTTCAGAGATATAACTTATTTATCTCACAAGTTTCTCTAAATGAAATGGTGAATATAAACATCACCATGAACATCTTAATAAAGGAATGACCACATTATTCAGAATCAGAAAGAGCTTTATTGCCAGGTATGTTTACATATATGAGGAATTTGTTTTCGTGACAAAGCTTCTACAGTGCAACAGAATTACAGAGACAGGACTAAAAAGCAGAAAATACATATATTTTAAAAATAGAAGTAGTGAATGCAAATATACAAATTAACAAGTGTATGTACAGCTATATTACTAGTATACAGCATTATATGTGCAGCTGTTATGTGCAAATGGGCATGTAAAGTGTGTTGTTAAATAAGGGTATGTGTGTATAAAAAGTGTATAGCAGGTAGTGATGTTGGTTCCACAATTATTATCATCAAGTGTTCATGAGATGGATTTCCTGAGGGAAGAAACAGCTGAGCTAAACCAGACACTATTGAAGTGCAATGACTGATTCAATGATGGAGGTGTAGAACTGTTTCAGCAGCTCCTTTGGGAGGTTGAACTTCCTCAGCTGACAAAGAAAGTACAGCCTCTGTTGAGCTTTTTTGACAATGGAGTCAATGTGAGTGTCCCACTTCAGGTCCTGAGAGATTGTGGTGCCCAGGAACCTGAATGACTCCACTGCTGCCACAATGCTGTTGATGATGCTCAGTGGGGTTGAGAGCAGGGGGGTTTCTCCTGAAGTCCACTATTAATTCCACTGTTTTCAGCGTGTTCAGCTCCAGGTTGTTGTGACTCCACCAGACAGCCAACTCCTTAACCTCCTGTTTGTAAGCAGACTCGTCACCATCCTGAATGAGTCCGATAAGTGTGGTGTTGTCTGCAAATTTCAGAAGCTTGACAGAGGAGTCTTTTGAAGTGCAGTCATTTGTGTACAGGGAGAAGAGCAGTGGGGAGAGGACACACCCCTGGGGAGGCGCCAATGCTGATTGTGCCAGGCTGATTGTGCCAGGTACTGGATGAGAATTTTCCCAGCTTCACCAGCTGCTGCCTGTCTGTTAGGAAGCTGTTGATCCACTGACAGACGGAGGTGGGCACAGAGAGCTAAGTTAATTTGGGCAGGAGAAGTTTTGGGATGTTAGTGTTAAAAGCCGAGCTGAAGTCAACAAACAAGATCCTCACATAGGTCCCTGGTCTGTCTAGGTGTTGGTTGGTTGGTTGGTTGGTTGTCTACAGTGCTGGGGGATGGTGTCTTGTAGTTTGTGATGTTTTCAAACTTTTCCACATCGATGCTGAGTCACTGGAAGAGAACTGACTCCTTATTTTCTCAGAATAGTTCCTTTTTACGACTCTGATCTTCTTTTCCAGTGTGTATTGGCCTGCTTATACAAGCAGGCCAATCTCCCCACTCCTGTAAGCAACCTCCTTGGCCTGACGTAGCTGTCTGAGTTTTACAGTGAACCATGGTTTGTCATTGTTGTATGTGAGTTGTGTCCTGGTAGAAATGCACACGTTTTCACAGAAACTGATATAAGGTGTTACAGTCTCTGTGAGCTCATCCAGATCATTTGCAGCAGCTTCAAAGATACTTCAGTCAGTGAGGTCGAAACACTGAGTTTATTTGCTGAAATGGCTATTAAAATCTTTTTATTTGTATCATGTAACGTATATTTGTAAAGTCTTTATGCAGAGTATATATTGTGAAAAGGGGAAAAACAATAAACCAGTGTATGAATGCTGTGATGTTCAAATACTTTTTGGTTAAAGATGCGTGAAGGTCACGTGACCATCAGGAAGAATGCAGCATCTCATTTCTCACAGGACGCGTTCTTTGTTCTTGCGGTCTCCCGAGTTCGTTCTTCCGAGGTGACCTAGCAAGACTAGGTCTTCACAAGAACACAAGTCCGTTCTCTGCGTTCTTGGAATTGAGAAACAGCCATGGTCAAGACGATCTGCTGCAGTTCAAACCGAGCACAGAATGGAGAAGAAAGGTGATTTAAGTGACTTTAAATGTGGCTTGGTTATTGGTGCGAGATGGGCTGGTATGAGTTTTTCAGAAACTGCTGATCTACTGAGATTTTCACGCACGATCATCTCTAGGGTTTACAGAGAATAGTCAGAAAAAGAGAAAATATCCAGTGAGCATTTCTGAATGCACAACACCTCGAACCTTGAGGCGAATGGGCTACAGCAGCAAAAGACACCGGGTGCCATTCCTGTCAGCTAAGAACAGAAAACAGAGGCTACAATCGCACAGGCTCACCAAAATTGCACAATAGAAGATTGGAAAAACGTTGACTGGTCTGATGAGTCTCGATTTCTGCTGTGACATTCGGATGGTAGGGTCAGAATTTGGCATCAATGCCATGAAAGCATGGCTGAATCTATCCTACCTTGTATTAACGGTTCAGGCTGGTGGTGATGGTGTAATGGTGTGGGGGATATTTTTTGCCACATTTTGGGCCTATTAGTATCAATTGAGCATTATGTCAATGCCACAACCTACCTGAGTATTGTTGCTGACTATGTCCATCCCTTTGACCACAGTGCACAGTGTATCTTCTGATGGCTACTTCCAGCAGGATAACGCGTCATGTCATAATGTGCGAATCAACTCAGAGGTTTCTTAAACATGACAATGCGTTCACTGTACTCTAATGGCCTTCGCAGTCACCACAACTCAAGCCAATAGAGCACCTTTGGGATGTGTTGGAACGGGAGATTCACATCATGGATGTGCAGCCAACAAATCTGCCACAACTTAATGATGCTACTAGGTCAATACAGACTAAAATCTCTGAGGAATATTTCTAGTGCCTTGTTAAATTTATTCCAGGAAGGATTAAGGCAGTTCTAAAGGCAAAAGTGGTGTCCAACCTGGTACTAGTACGATGTACCTAATAAATAAAGTGACCAGTAAGTGCATATTGTCATATTCCACAGCCTATATGGTGCACAAAAACGGAAAAACCTAAAAAGTATTACTGTTTCTACTCAATTTGCCAGTTTGTAAGTTGAAAACAAGTAACGTTTAAGTTCCAAATCCAAATTTCCAATTTTCCACTTTATTAATTGTGTAACAAAAAAAATTCTCAGTGAATGCTTTTTGGCTTCATGCTTAAAAATCTAGTTGCCTGTAATACATATATGTGCTGAGCGTCGGCACAATATCAAGCACAGTTTTGGTGAAGTAGGGTTTTATCTTCTTCTGTATAGTATAAAAAGCACTCAATAGATTGTAGAAGTCTATTTTGGAGTGCAGGTTCTTGAAAATGACACCATAGAGTGCTGCTATATTGATTACTGTGAGTGAGACTTGTTTAAAAGGACAGCTCCTTTGTTTGTCATCAAGACTTTTCCTGTGTTGCCTGCACTATGATTAGCTGTACACAATAACAGATGGTCGCTCTCTTTGGAGTCTACTCGTGTTTTTTTTATGTGTTTCAGGCTGTGCTTTTGATTGGGGAACAGGGGACTGCCAAAACCGTCATCATCAAAGGGTACATGTCCAAATATGACCCAGAGTCCCATACTGCCAAGAGTCTCAATTTCTCCTCTGCCACCACACCTCTCATGTTTCAGGTACATCATGTCTGTGATTTTCCCCAAATACATGTCCAATATTGTAGTATTTCTTGTGGTATGCTTTTGTGTAACACATTGTGTGAAGTCTGCACATGCAAGCATTGCTGTAACGTGTATTGATAAAATGATAACACTATCATCTAATGTTATAGTGTAGTAGAGTAGCTTTTCTGATAATGGTCTATTATTTGGTTATTTGGTTCTGATATTCACCACTGTGGTTTGAATTTGTTGTATGTTTGAATTTATTGAATTTATTAGTTATAAAATAGTTTATTGCATGATTTTATTAAAATAAACTTTATTTGTTATAGGACATAAATTCAGCTATGTTTTTTTTATTAAAAAATATATTATATTATATTATATTATATTATATTATATTATATTATATTATATTATATTATATTATA
>CAIGQZ010002445.1:11384393-11404380 GCA_903798205.1 Danio tinwini
ACAGCACATAATCACTGTTTGAGAACATAAGATCATTGTGATTGGTTTAATCATCAAAGCACAACAGATATTTTTGTAAATGTATATTTTTATAGATTTTATATAATTTAGAACTTTTATAGGCTATAAATATGTGATCAAAGAACACATCATGCCATATTTTAAAAGTAAGTACCAGACAAAAGTCTTGTTGTTGATCCCAGTTGTAAGAGCAACAAATAATAACTAGACTTCTAGCTGATCATTAGGGAAAAGTGACAGAAGGTAGATTTTTCTGATGAATCATCTGTTGAATTGTATCCCAATCATCACAAATACTGCAGAAGGCCTATTGGAACCCACATGGACCCAAGATTCTCACAGAAATCAGTCAAGTTTGGTAAAGGAAAAATCATGGTTTGGGGTTACATTCAGTATGGGGATGTGCGAGAGATCTGCAGAGTGGTCGGCAACATCAACAGCATGAGGTATCAAGACATTTGTGCTGCCCATTATATTGCAATAAGCTCCAGGATTGGCCAGTCCAGTCACCAGACATGAACATTATTGAGCATGTCTGGGGTAAGATAAAGAGGAGGCATTGAAGATGAATCCAAAGAATCTTGATGAACTCTGGGAGTCCTGCAAGAAATTTCTTTGCCATTCCAGATGACTTTATTATATATTTGACTATATTTGAGTCATTGCAGAGATGTATGGATGCAGTTATGGGAGCTCATGGGAGTCATACAAAATATTAATTCTTTTTCCACTGCACATTGACTTTAAATTCTATACTGTACATTATTTCTGTTTAGTGACAAGACTTTTGTCTAAGCAAAGTCAGACCTTACTGTCCTAATTAAATAAATAAAAATCAAGGCATGATCATACTTTATTTTAGTAAAATAAGCGTAATCTAGAGGCCTTTGCCTTTCATATAGCCACATCTGATACCAAATAATCAACTAGAAGTAAAGTTATTATTTGTTGTTCCTAAAAGTTGGATAGGCAACAAGACTTTTGTCAGGTTAGTGTATACTTCTATAAGTTACTCATAAGTCCTATTTTCATGCTATCTAATTGGGTTGTAATCTAATCATCAGGTCAAATGATTTTTATTTGCCATTTCTTAGCTCTTGCAGCAATTTGTAACTTATGTATCAAACATCAAAACAAACAATCAGACCAGTTGGACATAAATGATTCATTGATTAAATAATGTGATCATCTGAATTAAATGATTGACACATTTAAAAGTGAATGATAAGAGATGTAAAACAAAAGTTTTGTAGTAATGGCTTTATGAAAGGCAGCTAATGTGATTGAAAGATTTACCTGCCATCATTTGTCCCTGAAAATCCGGGAGACCGGGGGGGTTCGGGGGTGAGGTGTCTGAATAACACTGTTGAGAGCCGGGTACTGTATACTGTGGCGTAACTACTATGGAGCTTATTTCGGGCGGATGCTGCGATCGGATCCTATACCAAATATGGTGACCCGGGGGGTTTACAGACTGCACTAAAATGCTGAGGACGGGGGTAACAAAACGGGAGGGTGGCGGGAGATGGGTCTGTCTGAAATACGGGAGACTCCCGGGAAAAACGGTAGTGTTGGCAAAATGATTTATATTTTATATTTATTTTTTGTGAATAGGTGTGCGCTAACACAACTGATATATGAAATATGGTGAAATGTCTGAAAAAAGCACTTTTGATGATCTGTTGTGAAGTACAAAGAGTTCTGAAAATGTACTAATTACTTGTAAAAATTGTACCAAACCAATTAAAAAAAAACTAACATACAAATAAAGTTGAATGTGTCATGTTGCAAGAGTCAACATAAGTCTATACAACTGGCATTTAACTAATCAAAATGCTGATTTTATATAAACGTAAAGTATGGCCTATGTAGATGGTCCCTTAACTAATATATTTCATATTTCAAATTCACAAAACTGATATTTACATTTGACAACATGTTTGGAACATGATTTATGGCCCGTTCAAGACACATATTTTACCAATGCTTGTGTTTCTGGAATGTTTATATATATATATATATATATATATAGTGGTGGGCCATTATCGACGTTAGTGTGCTGCAATAATATCGCCATTAATCTATTCCCAAAGTTGGGTTGGGAGCTAGGTCTATTCTACGCAAGCTAGGATGACTTTCATCTTGATATTTTAGCGGATGTATACCTGACCAATGAACCGTCTGACAAAAAAAGTGCCCTTCTGAATCAAATCAGCAGGATGCCCACTACTGACACTACGACACTACTGACTATGCTTACATAAACATCAGTAATCTAGTTACTTGCCTTGATAGACATTAATATAATTAAAGTGTTTGCGTGAAGTGCTTTCATGTAAGAGTTTCCTGTAATTTTGGGTGACTTTAACTGCAATTCGACAGTTTTCACATTCACTCATGATCATTTCATTCATGACAAACTGGGGTATTAGACGCAAATAGGGAGTAAGGACTGGTGAGTGTGTTATGAAATTTAATAACGCATACCGAATGGTAAGAAAAAACGCATGCATTTCGCGATATGTATGTGTGCGGTCCTTTACTGACAGCAGCGTGTGTGGATCTTGTTGAAACTTGCGGAGAAAAGTCCTACATGACGGTAATAGTTTTATTGCAATGTTTACTTCAATAATGTCACTAATATATGCATACTCCACATCTTAATTCCATTTCTGTTTAGTTCAGTGAAGACTTTAGTCGGATTAAGGAAAGCAAAAGTCGCTGTTTGGAGTTTATGTAGGCCTACAGTTCAAAATTCATGTTTAACAGAATAAACAGTTAGTAAACACAAGTACATCTTATTGAACATAAATTATTTTCATCACCAATTATCGTAGTAGAACAGTTTCTCAAGTAGTTTGTGATGCATTTTGGAAACAGGAGATGAGCCCCTGGTCTAATGTGCCACCTGTCTTGAGAAACCCGTTCTCAAAGACTTACTTTTAGTCATTATTTGGTTAGCACAACTATTCTGAATGAATTCCTTTGGCAGAATTCAAATAAGCCATTTTAATCTAGAATAATTCCAAGATTACAGTGAGATTAATCTAGATAAAAAAATTATCTATGCCCACCTATAGTTTTAGTGAGGATGGTCACCAAATTCATTAACTTATGTTACATAAAATGGAACCAGCCAAGTATTACCTTGT
Organism: Danio tinwini; assembly: GCA_903798205.1. Lineage (NCBI taxonomy): Eukaryota > Metazoa > Chordata > Actinopteri > Cypriniformes > Danionidae > Danio > Danio tinwini. The sequence continues at coordinate 11,387,567 of CAIGQZ010002445.1, forward strand.
ATTAATTTGACTTTCAATTTAATAGAGATGTCCATTTAACATTTAACAACAATAATGGTCAAAAAGTGCTCAACATTGATTTCACAATGTGTTTTTCTAAATTGAAATGAAATCTTCATGTGTTGTGTTATCTAAACAGGGGACGAACCAGAAGAAACAGATTTTGACATGCCAAAAGTGTATGAGCCCATTGAATCTTTTGACAGTCTAATGGAGAGGCTGAACATGTTCTTGAGTCATTACAACGAGAGCATCAGAGGAGCAAGCATGGATATGGTTTTCTTCAGGGATGCCATGATTCATTTGATTAAGGTACATAAAGTGTCTCATACTGATATGTAGTGTATCAGAGTATTAGCAACATGCTATGTACAGGGCCGGTACACTGTTATTATGGTAATCAAAAAATACTGTCTTTCAGCCATAAACAAAGAAAGAGAAATGTAGTATAGTGTTTCATTTGAACAATTTACTATATTCTATACTATATTATTTACAGTTGCAATCAGAATTATTCAACCCCCTGATTTATTAGCCCCCCTGTTTATTTTTTTCCCCAATTTCTGTTTTACAGAGAGAAGATTTTTTCAACACATTTCTAAACATAATAGTTTTAATAACTCATCTCTAATGACTGATTTATTTTATCTTTGACATGATGACAGTAAATAATATTTGACTAGATATTTTTCAAGACACTTCTATACAGCTTAAAGTGACATTTAAAGGCTTAACTAGGTTAATTAGGTTAACTAGGCAGGTTAGGGTAATTAGGCAAGTTATTTTATAATGATGGTTTGTTCTGTAGACTATGGAAAAAATAAATAGCTTAAAGGGGTTAATAATTTTGACCTTAAAATTAAAAACTGCTTTTATTCTAGCCAAAATAAAACAAATAAGACTTTATCCAGAAGAAAAAAATATTATCAGACATACTGTGAAAATTTCTTGTTCTGTTAAACATCATTTGGGAAATATTTAAAAAAGAAAAAAAATTCAAAGGGGGTTCAATAATTCTGATTGCAACTGTACATATTCTGCTGACTTTTTTTTTTTTGCTAATGTTTGTATAAATATTTATCATGGTAATGAGATGGCATCTGTCTTTTTCTGCTTCTCTCTATTACTTTATTCCAGATTTCTCGAATCATCAGGACACCTCGGGGAAATGCGCTCCTAGTGGGTGTGGGGGGGTCTGGAAAACAAAGTCTGACAAGGCTGGCATCTTTCATCGCTGGCTACAAGACTTTCCAGATTACACTCACTCGGTAAGTCACCTATTTATTCATTCATTCATTTTCTTTTCGGCTTAGTCCCTTTATTAATCAGGAGTCGCCACAGCAAAATGAACCGCCAACATATCCTGCATATGTTTTAGGCAGCGGTTGCCCTTCCAGCCGCAACCCAACACTGGGAAACACCCTTACACTCTGACATTCACACACATACACTACGGCCAATTCTGCTTATTCAATTCACCTACTGTATAGCGCATGTCTTTGGACTATGGGGTAAACCGAGCACCTGAGGAAACCCACACGAACATGGGGAGAACATACAAACTACACAGCGAAATGCCCAGCCGGGGCTTGAACCAGTGACTTTCTTGCTGTCAGGCAATTGTGCTACCCACTGCGCCACCATGATGCCTATTAAGTCACCTATTTATTCAAATTAATTTTACTCCTTCAGAGAGATAGATAGATAAGTGTTGTTTAAGTACTAGATCATTCAAAATTTGCGTAAAAGGAGTCATTGTTTATGCTTTAAAAAAGTTGACTCAACTTTTAACCCAAGTACTGTAGTTGACTCCATTTAAATTGAGTAAACTCAAAAAAGCTGTGCAGCGAGTTGACTTACAATTTTAAATTGAGTAAGGCTTAGGGTTAGTTTTCAGTTTAATTTGATTTACACTGTAAAAACAAAATCCCCATACTTTATCATTTAAAAACCATTCAGAAATACCATACATCAGCATAAAATACATAGTGTTGTAATGTACCCAGGCCCGTAGCCAGCCTGGTGAAAGTGATGGCTCTTTTTTTCAAAATGTGGACCTTTTTGCAGTTACGTGCCTCATTTTCTATTTAATTATAAGATTTAAATCTTACATTTTAAGCAAAATTGGAAAAAAAGGTGAAATAACTGGCAGCTACGGTAAAATTACGATAACATTTCTTAATAAAGTGCTAAAAATTATAAATCTACAGATATTTTCATTAAACTGTTTACAGAAAAACACTGTTATTTTACAGACTTTTCCAAGATTATTCCGATCAAATACGTTCAATAAAGTTACACACTAATAGTTTTACAAAGAAACACTGTTACTTTTTAGAGATTATTATGATGTAACACCATCAATAAAGTTACTGCACTAACTATTTAACAGAATTTTCCCTAAATCACTACGATTAAACACCTTTAATAAAATGTCAAGACATGCTCAAGGTTGTAATTGAGCAGTTTTATTTTGGATCAAAAAAGTCTGGAAAAAACATCATACAAGGTACAACTGATTAAAATTCTCACAACTTTAAAATGACAAGAATTAAAAAAAATGTTAGAGATGGTCTAATATAGAGAAGTGCACAAGTAATAACAATTTACTACTTTAATTATACACAATTTTAAATGTACTTAAAAAAAGAGGAAAAAACACTGTGTAAATAATGCAGCAATTGTATTGTAAAAAACAGACAAATTGCTGTAATTTGTCATGAATTATATAATACATAAAATAACAGTCTGCAAGCTGTTAATTTACAGATATTGTTTGTAATTTTTACGGAGTTTTGAATTTAATTTAAAATAGAAAAAAATACTGTACTGTATAAATAATACAGTAATATCCCTGTATAAAAAAGTAAAATGACAGTAATTTGTCTTTTATGATAAAGTACCTAAAATGAAAATCAAACTGTTGATGTAGAGAGATTGTAATAAGTTTTGAACATAATTTGAAATAACAAAAAATAGATTTTTCTGTAAAATTAGGTTGTTGTTTTTTACAGTGCATGCTCATCATAACCACACTTTTCAATGTACCAAAAATATTTCCTAAAGGTTTAGAATAAAGAAATATGAAAAAAATACAAACTTTTAAAATATAAATTAATTACATCATATATCATTACAAAATTATTATTTAAAAAAACGTTTTAAATAAAAAAATGGTTGCCTATTGTCATTTATTAGACAAATAACAAACTGGAAAACACATTTAACTTTGCTCAGTCAGAATTTGGCCATTTCAACAATTGCATAGTGATAAAAATAATGTAACGCTTTATGATTTTCCAGCCTATCTTGTAAAAAAAAAAAGCGACATTTGAAAATTTATGGATGACATCAATAGGTAAAATAGTATTTAAATTAATTTTAATATCGGTCACTTTTTATGCTTCACACCGCTTTATTGTTAATTTTTTGTTTCAAGAATAAGGTCCAAGATTTAGAATAAAAATTACTTGCAAAATGTTTTCTGTATTTACCAAGATTACAGCAGGTCAGTAGTCAAAGATGACTTCACCTTCACCAGATTGTGTGTATTCTTACACAGCTGGATGTTGGACTCATAAAAAATAATAGTTTGCATTGGTCAAAACTGATTAGCTGATGTCCTACCGAAGCGACACTCAGCAGAGGACTCTGCATGGTCTTAAAGCCATTTTCGATAGGTTATTCCACTATTTATGATGGAATAGCAGTCAAAATTTGACAAATGAGCTCATCTATGGGACAAATTCTGGACCTTTGTCAGTGAGGGGTAGTTCTTTTAAACTACATGAACCCCCCTGGCTATGGGCCTGCTACTGTTTACAGTATTTAAAAAAAAAAGTATTCTCAAGGCCATGCGTTCTAAGTTCAGTCTTAGTTTAGTTTAGTCTTTTGTTGCTGGTTAATAGTAATAATGATATTGTGTTAATTTTCTCTAAAATTATTCATCCACGAATGTGTTCTTTCACTTTAGACTAGATTTAGCTGATTGTGTATTTTTATATGAAGTTACAGGCTTGCATTTAAATGGCCTTTCATCTCGTTTTACAATTAAACTGCTAAATGAATGCCTAAGTCTATTTAACAGACTATTTTAATGTAATTACATTATCAATGCTGCATAATGAACCTTATAAAATGGAAAATAATTACATTAACCTTTCACCAGAAGTGTATCAGTGGCTGAAAACCACTTGCCATGCATATAGCCCATTGCCAGAACTAATTTCCAGTGTTTTTAGAAAGGGTCTGTTCTCACATGATCTCTTTATAACAATTTAGCAGTGATTTTTCAGAAAAAAACAGTATGTGTATGCGTGAGAATAAAAAAAAGTTTAGTTTAATTTGGAATAAAAAATAAGTCAGTTTCCTTACTCACTGAAATAGTATATCAGTATTTTGAAGCTGTGGTCCAGAGCTTATTTTAAGACTTGGCTGTGTTTATGGAGTGTAAAGCAATGTGCTCATACGTCTTTTGTAAAAAAAAAAAAATCATGTTATTTTTTCATATATCTTACTTCAGTTATATACTGCTACTCAGCTAACATGAACATGACTAAAATATTTCCTAGTTCCCCCCGAATGCCTGCCTTCAAGAGGCTCTGATTGGTCAGCTAACATAATGTTCTGTGATTCCTGTATCGGCTCCTCATTAACAGGAATCGACACGCCTCTACTAGCACACACTTTGCCTCTGTTGTGTAAATACTGTCAGCCAGTGTAGCCACAGTTGTTTGAGCCTAAATCAGACAGAAATTAAAGAGCTGAACCTCATTTGCTTTATAAGCATGTGTAAGTAATATAAAACATTCACATATCGTTTTCGAGTTTGTTATTTAAAATGTAAAACGCAGTGAAAGCGGCCGCATAGAGAGACACTGCAGCGCTGGTGAAGATTGTGGGTGTTTACATAGGTTTGATGGATAAATTTGAATTTGTAGCAAAATTGTTAATGGTGCCAAACAGCATTTCCCGTTGTTTACATCCTTAACGCTCTAAACTATGCATGTAATAGATAAATTTGAACAAATAAAAATACTTACAGGTTGTGGCTCAAATTCACAGCTTCTGCTATCATGGTTGGCACTGCTTCTTCTTTGAGGAGTTTTTAGCTGAATCCAGCAATGAACTGGGAGAGATTTGGGAAGCTATCCTTTGTCAAATGCTAGAGCTATATCTTTTTTTATAATTCTCTGGAACATAATACAATTTTTTATTGTAAACACTTCTCTCTTTGTGTCGTGTCCTTTGGAAGCCCAAATACAGAAACAGAAGAAGCTTTATGAAAAAAGCAGCGTTTAGACATGATTTTAGTTTTCTCTGCAATCCGCTTGTTAAGTCGTGATGTATCGGTGATGTACTGTATGTAGTACTGTTTCCGTGTCCAGGCGGCTACTCATTTGAATTGAGAAAATATTAGTTTATGACCTCTTTATAGTCCTATCACACATTAAAGTAAATTATATATTCAATTGTGGTGTACACAACAGTCTCTGGACTTGCTGCATCACACATACCAACATTTTAACAATTTATAAAAAAAATTATCACTTTCTGGCCATCTGATGTTAGAATTAGACATATATATATTGCGATCGTGATTTTCGAAAGTAATATATCGCTTTGTAAATGTTTATTATTACCATTTGATGAGTCCCCCCATACAGTTTATAGCGATGTTGTTGATCTTAAGCATGTCATTATTCGATGCTCAGCAGGAAAAAAAGGTTTTTCAACAGTGCATGTACTCGTTGGTAAAGTTCTCACCCGGATCACCCTAGTTTTGTGCTACCAAATACAGCACTGCATGCAATAAACTCACGTTTATTCAGGCGAAATAAACATCTCTGCCTAGGATGTCAATCAAATTAATGAAGCTCAAGCCACGAGTAAAACAGTAGGCTATTTTATTATTTTAAGATTTTAGATGACGGGTTAGTAATTATATTATACACCATTAACTGTATTCAAATCACTGTCACTTAACTTTGATAAATAAAATATGTTCGTAAGAATGTGCTGGGCCAGTGACTACCTTCCCCGCCAGAGACTGCTCTATGGTTTTAAAACCCTTTTCAAACTGTATTGTTTATCCCTGTATCATTCTTTATGTTAAATGTAGTGTAGTTTACTTGTGGATGTATGATGACTAGCGCGCTTCCGCTGAGCCAGCTGTGGTAGCTTGGCAACAGAGCAGCGACGTCAGCACACAGAATCTGTCAGCACAGTTCAGCACGGTTGTCTAACGTGCTGAGAATTCCGGGCCGAGAACGGTTCGTAATCGTCCCGCGCCGTTCCAGGCTCAGTGGAGTGTTCTTAGAAAGGTCTGGCACGTGGAAAAGTGGCTTAATATTAACCCGGATGTATGTTTTTGTAGTCTCCAAACTTTATTCGCTGTTGGCTTTAGATGGGTATAAAAGGAGGTCGGAAGTGAGATGTACAAAACTGGAGTTTTTATTTATTTCAATATTGTCCAATATTGTGCTTTATGAATGTCTACACCTACCCCAACTCTAAACCCAACCTCACTGTAACCTGTTCTGTTTTATTAACGTCTACACCTACCCCAACCTCACAGTATCCTGATGGATTTTATTAATGTCCACCACACCTACACCACCTAAACCCAGCCCATCTGCGGCATAAATTCCTCTCACTAAGAGGTCACCCAACCTAACTGCTGTGTAATACCTCCCACTTGAAGGTCTCCAGGCTGCAGAGTTACCTACTTGGCAGGCTTTGCTAAGCTAACTCTGTAAAAGCCAATGTCTCCCTTTGCATTGAACCTTGAGTTTATTATATTCAAAGATGTTGTTTATGTTCACACAGCTACATTACACATGAACTAAAGTTTAAAATATGATATCATAGTGGACCACCCCTTAATAATTTAACAGATTTGCATGTAAAATGATGACAGTTATTATGAAATGCAGACAGAAAAGTTTTTATTATTAATAGTAGTAGTAGTGTATACATTACAATTCACATTACAATTACAATGATTAGAGTTTGTAAATAGTTGAATTTTAGGAAAATCTGCCACATCATTACAGATTACAGCTGAATTTCATGTCTAAACATCTTTTTTCTTCTTCTGTAGTTCCTACAACACTGCTAACCTGATGGAGGATCTGAAGGGCTTGTACAGGACTGCCGGACAACAGGGCAAAGGCATTAGCTTTATTTTCACTGACAACGAGATCAAGGATGAATCCTTCCTGGAGTACATGAACAACGTCCTTTCATCTGGAGAGGTCAGAGAACATTATGACATCACTCTTATAGAAACACCTTTCCCCCCTCAAGCCCCGCTGCATCCATTATGGGCTGATGTTTTTAGAACACGCCAAAATAAGCCAAGCTACATGTGTTCTCAAGGTTACAACATATGTCAGATCACCCGAGGTGCTGGTATAATGAAAATAAACAAAAGAACATGTTGTCCTGTGCTCAACAAATTACAAAGCTCATTTTGTGTGGTAACCAAACAGGAATAAATGGGATCTGCGAGGCATGAGATGCATTGCTTCATATTAGAGAGACAGATGGGTTTGTCAAAAAGGGGAAAATGGTTGGTTTGCATTCTTTACCCGCTGCAAAAAATGCTTTTCTTATTTTTTCTAGTCCAAATATATACCAATTCTCAAACTAAGAAGCATTTTGAAAACAAATAGAAGTGCTTGTCTTTTTTCCAGAAATAAATGTGAATTTTTATTTAGTTTTTCTTCAAAAAAAGCTAAATATTCTTCCAGAAGGGTAGCAAATAGGGATGTGCACATCGAAACTCGAGTATCGATATATCAATACTCAGAAACATTTAATTTAGTATCAATATTTTTTAAAAGTATCAATATTTTAACTATCTTTTAATAATTTCTGCCTAACTAAATGTTTTAGTGCTGTGTACAGGATTGTCAGTGAAGCTTTGAATACAAGACGTTACACCAATCAATCTGCGGCGGAACGTAACATGAGTGATCATGTGCCTTTCAGATAACTTATGTACTCAACACACGCAAGTCGTACACTTCTGCATTACGGAATGACACAATGGCAGAGACGTAACGCAGCATGTTGTGGTGCTAATCAGCTGAAAAAGCGTTGCACAAGCAATATTTCTGATAAGTGATATATGATAACATATATATAAACATACATGTAGTGATTTTTTAAATTAACATTATTTTGAAAAATGACATAAACATTTAAAATAATAAGTGGTATCAGTATGGGTATTGTACAAATTTTAACAAAAAGTATCGGTATCGTATTGCATTAAAAAAATGTTGTATCGCCTATCCCTAGTAGCAAAATTATCTAGTTTTTCAGTTTAAAATAAGATTATATTACTCGATTATTTAAGTAATGACATAAATAATGCACTCTCAAATTAACCACCGCTCCAAAAACTGCTGGAATATTTTGACTCTACTTTGGGTCATATATGGACAAATCACCTTTGTTGGGGTAAATTTTTCCGACCCCCTAGTTTTTCACGATTGTTTTTGTGAATTTTTGCAATAAAAATGACTGATTTTGTGCTGGTATATATATCTTATTTTTATTCACAATCTTACTTTCTCTTAAGTGCGTCGCACACCGGATGCACTGCTCAGCACCACGACACGGCACGGACATGACAGTTGGAAGTATGGCACACCAGATGCGCACATTCGCATGCTATTTAAAATGAAACCATTCAGATGGCGCTCTGTGTCCTGAGTTGTGGCTGGGCGCCGCGGACAGCCGCCAACTTGCGATGCCGAAGTGTGTACCCTGGTAGAAACCTATGTTTAGATTTCTGAAATGCATGCCGCTGCGTAGCGCTTCTGGTGTGTTACCCTCTTTAGACTTCCCCTACCATAATACACCTAAAACACGGATTGCAGTAAAACTCGTCTTAACTGCATAAAAAAAAGCTTAAACGAAAACATTTCTTTTGCAGTCTGAAGTGCGTCAAATGCACAAAATGCGCATCACAGGATGTCTAAGCCTATTCTTACATTGACTTCACGTGTAAATTACCCAAGCTTCATCCGTGTCTGCTAACTGCACAGGCCCCCCTCCATTTAATGTAATGTAATGATTGTGAGGGCGCAGGTGAGACGTCATTTTTCGAGAGACAGTCAATTACTTCACTTGCGCTGCATTTGCAACGTCTATAAGTCATATAAAACAATTAATTGCAAACTGAAATAAATATAATGTGATTATATAGTTTGGAATTAAATGTTTTAAGCGATTATTTTGTGGTTAAATTAACAATATTGCAGAATTGCAAAAATTAGCTTTTTGTAGATTTTACGTTGGATTCAGTTATCGCGGAATTGCGAAAAAATAGGAGATCTGACCTTTGTCATTAAATATAAATTTTGTATAACATCAAACTCAGAATAAAAGCCAAACCTTATGTCGTTTATTGAACTTGACGCTAGATTTTTAAATGCAAATCGATGGCAAAATTTTGACATGCATTTAACATCCACACATTGATGTCAAATTGACCACAAAAATAACGACACAAAACTATTATAATATAAGAAAAGATTGACTCATCTGAAACTTTAATTCTAAACTAGCAAAGCAAAGTTCAAGGTGGTTGCTTAGACATTGCTAGGCAGTTGCTAAGGTGTTTCAGGTCAATGCTAAGGTGTTGCTAGGTGGTTGCGAGGGTGGTCCGAGTGGTTGCTAAGGCATTGCTAGGGTGTTCTAGGTGGTTGATAAAGTGTTGCTAGGGTGTTCTGAGTGACTTCTAGGTGGTTGCTAGGATGTTTAGGGTGGTTGCTAAGACGTTACTAGGCGACTGCTAGGGTGTTATAGGCTGTTGCTAAAGTGTTACTATGAGGTTGCTAAGGCATTGCTAAGGTGTTCCAGGTGGTTGATAAAGTGTTGCTAGAGTGTTCTGAGTGACTGCTAGATCAATTTTGTTTGCTTTGACTTGTTGGATGGAGACGCTGCTTTATTCGCATGTCTTTTATGCGATAATGCAGTTTTGTGCATAAAGTTAATTCGCATTTTAAGTGGAAACATAGCTAGAGACAGACTTGGATAAAGCTGAAATACAGATCATTAGCCAAAAATACCAAGTATGTTGTGATGGAGTTTATTCAAGCCTTTCTGAAATGATGAGTCTCAAACAAATGGCGTTTGCAGTACACACACACACACACACACACACACACACACACACACACACACACACACGTTTACTGACATTGTCTTTATTACAAACATGCTCTGTTTTAAAACGTTTTAAACTTATAAAGCTTTATTAAAAAAAGTTCTGTGAACATGTGTATACATGTTATTATAGAAACATGGCACCTGTCAATCAATTGGGTGGGCGAGGAGAACCACACTCCTACATCACATTGGGGTGGGCCTCAAAATCACTGGGACCTTTTTCAACATCAGGAAATTTTAAAAAAGTCTTTAATTTAAAAGAGTCTTGTTGGGTTTATATCACTCTAATTTGACTGTGGACACACATGCATACAGGCAGTTTTGTCCAAACAGCTTACAAAAGTTGATTTTTATCATAGCTGCCCTTTAAATATATATGCGTGCCAAAAAAAAAATATTTTCAAATACAGTCAAAATTGGGAATGGCCACTGGACTATCTGCTAAATAATAATTAGCTGAGGCTGCTTAGGTTTACCTGTTTAACGTGTAAGAAAGCAAGTGAGCAAGTAGACACAGGGAAGATAAGCACCAGGAGGAATAACAAGCTTTACAAACGACTAAATGTGTTTAATTAACACTGTTCCAATGTGTCTTTCTCACCATCCCCTGAATAAATAATGGGGTTCGAGAAGAACTGGCTTTTATTATGCTCCTCTTTGGATATTTTAAGCTGACATAAAATCAAAGAAGAGTTTTTTTTTAGTCAACGGGATTTGGTGAATGCTGTTATTTCATTAATCATACTGTTAAGTACATAAAGAGACTTGACTGCACAAAAGAAGTGCACTCGAGGACCCGGGGAGAGATGGCCCTGCTCAAGAATATTAATGAAACAGAGAAGCCCTCGGTCACGCTGAGGATTTCAGGGTTTAGCTGGGAAACTGATGAGGCGAGACTGCTGCGTCAATGTGGAAGACAGAGGCGATAACAAATGGAGTTTAGTGCAAGTTGTTAACCATGATTTTGAAAGTGCTTTACATAAACAAGAATAAAAGAAACAAGTATAAGAAATAAAAACAACAAAGGATAAAAATTATTAAAAAAAATATTAAAATATGTTAAATCAGCAGAATAACTTTAACCAAACCTAAGTGAAACATAATGCCAAGTTACAGTCATTCACTAATCCATTTGTAGTGCTTCTGAGATTTTTTTAAGTGAAGTTTATTTATAAACTAATTTCAAGAGGATCACATGCTTATGATTGACCATGGCTGGTTTCACATTAGCTTACACATGATTTACCAATCAGATGAATCCAAAACACACAAAAATCAGACCCCCTAGTTTTTTTTACGATTTTTATTTGCAATATTTTCACAAAAAAATGACTTATTTTGTGGTGGTAATTCCCAGAAATTTGCAGACAATTTTAACAAAAGATGCAATCCGCTCTGCGCCGCAGCACATGGTCTAACAGGGTTGAGCTTATTCTCTTAATGAGTTATAGGTGTGTTTTGAGAATAAACCAACCAGAGTCTTATCTCCCATTCCCTTTAAGAGTGAGTTGTGTCAGGGGAGTCTAAGTCATATTCATTGTTGCTCAGTAAATGTAAGACTACAGCTCATACAATTTAAAGTGATGCATAGATTACACTAAGCCAAACTTAATAAGCTGTACTTCCTTTTTACATGCCATTCTATTTTGTTTCTTATTCCATTAGTCTGGCTGAGATTTATTTTTTTTATTCATTTTTTGATGATGCTGTATTATTGCTCTATTTTTGCTAGTGTTTTGGTGCATGTTCTAATTAGTATTAGGTTATAACACCAAGACAATTTTGTTAACATTTATACATAGTGTGCACAATAATAAAAAAAAAATAATAACTGAAAAGAGTCAGCTGTGTCGCTCTATGGTGCATTTGCTATTTTTATGGCAGACTTTGTAAGTGGAAAAATGGAATGCTTCAAAACAGTTAACAAAACTGTTAAACAGCATCTGCAACAGGAGGATAATGAGCCTCCTCCATTCTGCCTTTACTTTCACTTTCTCTCTTTCGTGGATAAGGAAATGGTGTTGTACGATCTCCACTGAAGACATGCATTAGCCTACATAATTAATTAGTTTGTTAAGCACAAAGTGTGGTCAGAGTTATATCCAAACAAACGTCCTATGCCCCATATGGTCTAAAACCTGACAGGTGGGGAAATCTAAGCTTGTTTTTAATAAAAAAAATATAAATATGCATATAATAAATAATATTAATCATAATAATAACATTATACAAAAGCAAGTTGTTGTGAATAAACTAAAAAAAGCCCCCCGGTGATGAAGAAGGCATAGAGGTACTGGTTTTTATATTTATAGAAAATTATAATTTTTGTAACATTCTAAACATTTTAATTCTTTTTCATTTGTAAAGATAGTTGTGTGTATTGCTCTACATCCTGCATGCTTTAAGCAATGTTTAAGCGAGGCGCACAGCTAATGTGCTTTGCGCTGGACTTTAGACCTGCTTTGAGCTGGTCTTATGCGCAGTCTATTTTAGCAATGCGCCTTAATACACCTCGTTTTTAGATCAGAACGCCTATGGGCGCACATATAAGGGCAAATGTATTTGCTATTTAAACAGTGTGGCACAAAACGTCAAAATGACACTTGCGTCGAGCTAAAACTAGCAAATAACATTCGCGTCATGCCTTGCTCCGCATTGCGCCGGGTGTATGATAGGGCCCAAGATCTCTAAAACAGATCTAAAATGGTAGGGATTAAGCCAAAGGAAGGTTGTATAAGATTGTATTGTCTTTTGCAGCCTGAAGTGCATCAAATGCACAAAATGGCCCATTCGCACCACAGGATGTCTAATACCATCTTTGCATTGACTTCACATGTAAATTACTTGCGTTTTACCCTTGTCTGCTTAATGCAAAGGCTGCAAAACATTTTCCCCTCCCCCTCTATGTAATGTTAGAATTGAGAGGGCGCAGGTGAGATGTCATTTTTCGAGAGACTCTCAAATACATCACACGGGCTGCGTATGAAACGTTTATAAGTCATGTAAAACTATTTACTAACATAAATATAATTTGACTATATGGTTTGTAATTGGATGTTTTATGAGGTTCTTGAATTTTTTTTGCGATTATTTTGCATTTAACTAAGAATTTAGCATGATCGCAAAAAGGACTTTTGGTTGATTTCGAGTTGAATTCAGCAATTACGGAATCGTGAAAAACTAGGGCGTCTCATAAATAGCTGGATTTTCTTACTCGAGTCATCTTTGTGTTGAAGAATCTGCCCCTCCCGCCTGACTCCTCCCACTTTTTCCTAACATTATTCAGGGTAGGACGGCTCAGTGGTTAGCACTCTTTCCTCACAGCAAGAAGATGGCTGGTTCGAGTCCCGGCTGGGCCAGATGGCTTTTCTGTTTACTCAGATTGCTCCGGTTTACCCCCACAGTCCAAGCACATGTGCTATAGGGGAAATCAAATAAACTACATTGCCCGTAGTATATTAGCATGTTTCTTAGTATCAGGTTACAGATAGAAGGGCATCCGCTGCGTAACACATTTGCTGGTATAGTTGGCGGGTTCATTTTGCTGTGGCAACCCCTGATAAACAAAGCAATAAACCGAAGGAAAATAAATGAATGAATGATTTCAGGGGAGTTGTCGAGACCTACCTCAACTCAGACTCCCCTCTCTCCCATTGAAACAGGAGGGAGCCCCTGGCTCGAGGATCTTCAGAGAAACTCGCTTTATTTATCAATCATCAGCGTGTGAACTGTTGAAACTTCTTAATATTTTAGTATGGCCTGCTGTGGTACTATCATTATTTTAAACAGTGAGACTTGAAGAGTATGGTAGTCAAATGTAATTAAAATAGTATTTAGTGCTTCTGAAAATGTACAACAGAGAAAACTTTGATCTAAAAATAAAATAAACAAATAAATAAATAATTTATTTAAATATTTTTTTTTCTTCAATTCAATTTAATTAAAATAATTTATTAAATTAAACTGTATTAATTCACTTAAATTGTATGAAGTTAATTAATTATGTCATAAATAAATCACCACAGCAGATTGAACCGCCAACTTATCCAGCATATGTTTTATGCAGCAGATGCCCTTCCAGCCGCAACCCAACACTGGGAAACATCCACACAATCTTGCACACACTACAACCAATTTAGCATATTCAATTCACCTATAGCGCATGTCTTTGGACTGGGGTGAAAACCGCAGCACCCGGAGGAAACCCACGCCAACTCAGAAAGAGCATGCAAACTCCACACAGAAATGCCAACTGACACAGCCGGAGCTCAAAACACCTACCTTCATGCTGTGAGGCGATTGTGATACCCACTGCACCACTTTGCTGCTCCTGTATAAAATTAAAAGTACATGTGTAAACATACCTAGCAATAAAGCTGATTCTGATAAATACTTTACTGCATTTTTATACTGACGCACTGGTTAAATATGCAAATGGGTGACTTTAATCAGAACTCCACGATTAATAGTTAATGCCAAATTGAGTGCTGCTGTTTACTGAGGTAGGAGGACATTATCCAATGATCTATCATTTATATTGGGATAAATGGCTAGTGTTGCACTTAAGCCGAAGTCACACTAGAGTTTGAGCTTGCGAAATTCTGTCGTACGACGCTGCGAAAAGAGGCGGGATTAAACAAGATGATTAGGCATTAAAAAAGCGAGCGATTGCTCCATGTTTTAAATTTCTGTTCAGAGAGGTCATGTTTTGATCCTGGATGGGTCTCACGCAGTCAAGTGGTGCGATTTCGCAGGTCAGAGTTCAACAAGCTTGAACTTTGCACCGCAGCAACCTGCAAAACTCAGATGCATGACCCTGCGTTTCCGGTCTGACGCATTCGCGTGCGTATGAATGGAAGTCTATTCTGCTTTAAAGAAATTAAAGATTTAAAGCTGCACACAATAAAACTGCAGTTGGTTATTACTCCAATTGCATTGTAGTGAATGTTAGTATAGTTTCAAAATAAGAGTCCCACATGCATAGTGAGTATAATACAAGCTTAGATAAACTTAAAGGGATAGTTCACCCAAAAATGAAAATTGTCTCGCTATTTACTCACCTTCAAATGGTTTCAAACTTTTAGGAGATTCGGCTGGGTTTCCTCCGGGTGCTCTGGTTTCCCCCACAGTCCAAAGTACTGTGTATAGGTGCAGTATGCAGTATAGGTGAATTGAATAAATTAAATTGTCCGTAGTATATGTTTGAGAGTGTATGGATGTTTCCCAGTACTAGCTTGCAGATGGAAGGGCATCCGCTGCGTAAAACATATGCTGGATAAGTTGGTGGTTCATTCCGCTGTGGCGACCTCTGATGAATAAAGTGACTAAGTCGAAGATAAATGAATGAATGAATGTTAGAAACTTTAATAGTAGAACAAAACAAATACAATAGAAGTATTTTCTGTTAAACATGAGAAAGAAACTCAAATAGATTTTGAACAAGTGAATGACGAGTAAACAACGACAGACTTTTCAGTTTTGGGTGAACGGTTTCTTTAAAAATAAGAAAAAATAATAAATAATAATCATTGTGGCCAATCAAACACTACCACCCGTGTGCATATTAATGATCCGATAACTCATTGCCACATTTAATAAGATGTCATTTCATTACATAGATTCTGAAACTGTGTAACATTTTTATTGTAAAAGAGCACTTTAGAATATCTCCTTCACATTTGTAATGACGTGAATGTAAATATTAATACTTTTTTTATATTAGCGTGAACTATCCCTTAAGTGATTCATATTTAATTTATTACACATTTAAATGTCTTTTCCTTAAAATAATTTGTGCCCCCTCCTCAGGTATGCCATCATGTCTAGATGGTAAATTAGTTGCCAGGATTATTTTTAAATCTAACGAGGTGTGATTTCTTCTCTCTGCCACAGGTGTCCAATCTGTTTGCTCGAGATGAGATTGATGAGATTATCAGTGACCTCATTCCAGTCATGAAGCGGGAATTTCCACGGCGACCGCCCACGAATGAAAACCTGCATGAGTATTTCATGAGCAGAGTGAGGCAGAACCTCCACGTGGTTCTGTGCTTCTCTCCAGTCGGGGAGAGGTTTCGTAATCGGGCTTTGAAGTTTCCTGCTCTCATTTCAGGATGCACCATGGACTGGTTTAGCCGCTGGCCTAAAGATGCTCTGATTGCAGGTCAGTCATTTGAAATGTCAGTCCCAAGGAGGTCCAGGTAGAACACTAAATCAAGCTGAGGAATCTAATGCCCTAATACTATATATATCAAAAATCATATATGTATAAACAGTGCATCCGGAAAGTGTTCATAGCGCTTCACTTTTTCAACATTATTTTTATGTTACAGCCTTATTCCAAAATAAAAAAAAATACATTTTTCTTAAAAATCTACACACAATACCCCATAATGACAATATGAAATTTTTTTTTTTTTAATTGTTGCACATTTATAAAAAAATAAATAAACTGAAAAATCACATGTACATAAGTATTTACAGCCTTTGCAGTGAAGCTCTAAATTGAGCTCAGGTACATTCTGTTTCCACTGATCATTCTTGAGATGTTTCAGCAGCTTAATTGGAGTTCACCTGTGGTAAATTCAGTTGATTGGACATGATTTGGAAAGGCATACACCTGTCTATATAAG
>CAIGQZ010002445.1:11404780-11415923 GCA_903798205.1 Danio tinwini
AAAAAATACAAATAATTCTAAAACAATCATATTAATTTTACACAATCTGAACTGTAATTGTAAAACAAGATCAGTAAGACATTTTTGGCTAGATTGATCAATTTAGAATAAGATTGTAACTAGAACCTTGATACAGACAAATGATCAATTTACTGTAAATTCTCAGTTATATTAATTAATTACATGTAATTACTATATGGATATAATAGAATGTGTGTGTGTGGGTTTAGGGATAGTACATGGAACAAGTGTAACAAGGACACCTTAAAATAAAGTTGTACTCTAATTGGCTATTCTAAAAATAGCCAGCATGAATTACTGTCCACATAAATTAGAGTGCCTGAACTGTTTAGCATGCAGAAAATAAGTAATTTAGGAATGGCACACAATTTTCCACAAGCAATTTAATCACATTGTAGAAAATGTCTCTTCGGCTTTGGAAGAACAGAAAGGTTAATGCAGTTGAGCATCAAGCAATAATTGAAACATATTGAGAGACAATGAAAAAGAAAAAAAAAAATCAACGCAATCAGTTGTTGCAAAATAAACATGATTATTGCCATAGCTAGATAAACAGTTTATATGTGATCCTGGACCACAAAACCAGTCTTATGTTCCACGGGTATATTTTTGGCAATAGGCAAAAGTACATTTTATGGGTCAAAATTATTGATGTTATCTTTTATGCTTAAATTTATATGAACATTAGGAAATATCATGTTCAATGTGGATTTTTTGATAATTTTCTACTGTTGTTATATTAAAACTTAATTTTATTTAGTAACTTGTATTGGTAATATATCATTTAGACACATTTAAAGGGAATTTTCACAATATTTAATTTTTTTCAACACAAGCTCATTGTGGATATAGTATGTGCTTTTGGAAACGTTGAAACAGCGTATGTAAGAATATGTAAATAAAGCAAACTATGTCTATGGTGCTAGATCTGATCGATGTTTGTGTGTAAAGCAAACACTTTGGGGCGGTATGATGCCACTGATGATTTATGTTTCTTTTCAAGCTACACCGCAAATTGCTTATCTCTGTTTGTCACGTTTGTGGATCTTACTGTTTTTCTTGCATGTGTGTGTGTGTGTGGGGGGGGGGGGTGTCTTGTTTGGGTCCTTCACCACGTGGTGTGTGTGTGTTAGACTCTCTCGCTCGCTGTGGTGGAGGCTCTCCGATTTAGCCTGTTTCATGTGGACCTTATTCACGTCTCCGTTTCTTTGATGCTGTTACTGCTGCCTGCTCTGAAGACAACATTATCTGTGAGAGACTTCACCCCGAACGCGCTTTTCTAATGAACTTTACCGTGGGTAAACTTGACAATTTCCTCGAGAGCGGCTCCATAGCGCTACCTTTCCCTTCCCTCGATATTTGGTGAGATATCCATGAGAGACTGCTATACGACGTTGGTTCACGGATGAACCTTTACCGCTGTTTGGCGTGTCGTATTCTGGTGTGAGCATCCTTGCCCTACACTATATCTGGTGAGATCATTACCAGTTGTGACTTTTTAAAGAAATCATCTTGTTTTCACTTGCATTTGGGTCTCCTGTGTACATCATTGTGACACTGTTTGGATGGCTTTTTCAGTGTGGTCAGTTTGCTTGGTAGCTCACCTTGTGCAGTGTCAGACTTGGGACGTAGAGCAGACCAGGGTTTGTTTTACCTACTTACGATGGATTTTTTTTTCTAGTTTGCTTCTGAAAACACTAAGTTGGTTTAGGTAAAAGGGGCTAGTTGGTCAGTCGATAGCAAGCTGATATACCCATGACAAGGCGACCAGCCTCTCTCATAGATGCATGCCAGAAGGACGTTGAAATGGACAAGAAATGTACACAGCAGCCTCTGGTGGATTTAAAAGAATTGACACATATGAGAATACGTGCCCCAGTAACGCATTTGAGATTGTGAAAAAAGTACAATGCTCCGTCCAGTGGATTTGTGAAAACAAAATTACAAGAACACATAGTCCAGGGTACATATTTCTCGGTTCTCAAAAATGTAGCCTGGGAGACATATTTCCAATGAACATGGGTTGTATTTCGCTGTTTACATTTTTTCAAACACTCAAATTCCAGAATTCATGTAGTTGTCTTCTTCTTCATCTTCATTTTCTTTGGCTTAGTCCCTTATATATCAGGGGTCACCACAGCGGAATAGACCGCCAACTATTTTGACATGTTTTACGCAGTGGATGCCCTTTCAGTACTGGGAAACATACATACACACTCTCATTCACACACTCTCATACACTAAGGACAATTTAGTTAGAAACTGGAACAAGTATTATTCTTCATACATCTATGCATAGTGTATTTACTCAGCATCCAGATTACCTTTAATTCTCAATTTAGAAAAATTGACACTTATGACTGGTCAGGTGGTCCATTGTCACATATGCGTAGTGTGCAGAGTACTAAGATTTAAAGAAATATGTATTTTTGTTTGTTTTTGCTCAGTGTCAGAACACTTCCTGTCCACGTATGACATTGACTGCACGTCGGAGGTAAAGAGTGAAGTGGTTCAGTGCATGGGCTCTTTTCAGGACGGGGTGGCAGAAAAGTGTGCAGATTATTTTCAGAGGTATCGACGCTCCACGCATGTCACACCCAAATCCTACCTGTCCTTCATCCATGACTACAAAACCATCTACAAAGAGAAGCACTCCGAGGTCCAGACTCTCGCTGACAGGTCAGTATAAGCAAAACTACTATTACAAGAGCTTACATTAATAAAGGAAGTCCAAACAGTTGAAGGCAAAATTATTAGAAATTATTACAAATTTTCATTTGAACGTTATTTTTAACAGACAAGGATATTTTCACAGTATTTCTTACTATATTGTTTATTTCTGGAGAAAAGTGTATTCCTTTTTGTTTAGTTTAAATGAAAGCAGTTTATATACAGTCAGGTCCATAATTACTGGGACATCGACACAATTTTAAAATGTTTGGCTCTATACACCAACACAATGGATTAGAAATTAAACAAATGTTGAATGTTAGAAATGAAACAAATGCAAGATGTGCTTTAACTGCAGACTCTCAGTTTTAATTTAAAGGTATTTACATCCAAAGCAGGTGAACAGTGTAGAAATTACAACAGTTTGCATATGTGCCTCCCACTTGTTAAGGGACCGAAAATAATGGGACAATTGGCATTTCAGCTGTTCCATGGTCAGGTGTGTGTTATTCCCTCATTATCCCAATTACAATGAGCAGATACAAGGTCCAGAGTTCATGTCAAGTGTGCTATTTGCATTTGAAATGGGTTGCTGTCAACTGTCAAGATGAGACACAAAGAGATGCCACTATTAGTCAAGCAAGCAATCATTAGGCTGAAAAAAAAACAAATTCATCAGAGAGATAGCAAAAACATTAGGCATGGTCAAAAGAAATGTTTGGAACAATCTTAAGAAGAAAGAACGCATCAGTGAGCTCAGCAACACCAAAAGACCCGGAAGACCACAAAAACAACTGTGGTGGACGACCAAAGAATTCTTTCCCTGGTGAAGAAAAAACCCTTTAGAACAGTTGGCCAGATCAAGGACACTCTCCAGGAGGTATGTGTATGTGTGTCGAAGTCAACGATTAAGGGAAAACTTCACCAGAGTGAATACAGTGGGTTTACCACAATATGTAAACCATTGGTGAGTCTCAAAAACAGAAAAGCCAGATTAGATTTCTAAAATAGCCTTCACATTTCTGGAACAACATCCAATGGACAGATGAGATCAAGATCAGCTTGTACCAGAGTTATGTGAAGAGAAGAGTATTGTCGCGGGATAAAAAAATACAAAACAGGGAGGATCTAATTGCAAGGTCTTTATTGACCGAATGAAACAAAATAGATCAAAAAACAAAACAGAAAAGGGTGCAGGAGAGATAACACAGGTCCAAGAAGTGCAGATCCGAAATATCTTCGGGACGACAGGCAGATCCAAAATAATCAAGCTTCCTACTAAAACACAGAGAGCAATGAGTAACAATGAACTGACCAAGTACGAAAGAACGCCAAGCACATATATAGCAAAGACAATAAGATACAGCTGACACCAATAATCAGTGGAGCTGATAAACAAATCACATGACAAAAACAGAGACACACCAGGAAGTGCGCACAGACTGCAACCGTGACAAGTATGGAGAAGGAAAGGAACTGCTCATGATGTTGGTACTGTTATGAAGTGGGCATGTATGGCTGCCAGTGGAACTTGTTCTCTTGTATTTATTGATGATTGGTGACTGTTGGCAAAAGCAGTATGTTGAATTTTGAAGAGTTTCAGTCAATATTATCTGTGCATATTCCGCCAAATGCTTCACAACTCATTGGATGGCGCTTCACAAAGCAGATGGACAATGACCTAAAGCATACTGCAAAAGCATCCTTAGAGTTTTTGAAGAGAAAGAAGTGGAATGTTATGCAATGGTCAAGTCAGTCGCTTAAGCTGAATCCGATTGAGCATGTATTTCACTTGCTGAAGACAAAACTGAAGGGAAAATGCCCCAAGAACAAGCAGGAACTGAAGACAGTTTTGCAGTAGAGGCCTGGCAGAGCACCACCAGGAATAAAACCCAGCATCTGGTGATGTCTATGCGTTCCAGACTTCAGGCTGTAATTGACTGCAAATGATTTGCAACCAAGTATTGAAAGTTTGATTTATAATTTTTATTCTGTCCCATTACGTTTGGTCCCTTAACAAGTGGGAGGCACATATGCAAATTGTTGTAATTCCTATAGCGTTCACCTGATTTTTATGTAAATACCATCAAATTAAATCTTACAGTCTGCAGTTAATCTAGTACATTTAATTTCAAATCCATTGTATTGGTGTACAGAGCCAAAAATGTAGGAATTGTGTCAATGTCCAAATATATATGGACCAGACTGTTAAAAAAAGCACGTGAAAAATATTTCAGTTTAAATTTTATTTGAAGGCTAATCATTTTTCTATGTATCAGTACTGAACTGCACCATGTTTTGTGCACTAAAACAAATGTTTGTTATCACAATTATGTGCTAAACCTGGGTTTGAAATATGTGATTTGTGCATTTAAATTAAAATACTGCCTTTTTAAATTAAATTAAACTATAGATTATTGCTTTTTTAAAAACAGTATTATTTGTCTTTATGTAAAGGAGATGGTGGATTGGATACTGTGAAGTGATGCTGTAAAATCCCAACAAAGTTTCTCAGATAATCTGCTGCATCTTGCACAATCTACCACAAGATGGGAAAATGTGCTGTGCACACACTTTCTGGGTGCATTTGCATTTTTATCTTACTTTGCATAATTTATTCACTAAACTGGGAGCTAAAACCTCTCAAACAGTGCATGCTAATACACAGCACTATCAGTAGGTGCAGTTCATTTAATTGGATTCTCCTGTGACTTTCTGGAGTCTGGAGAATTTCCTTATGTGTTCTACTGTCATAACAAGCTAAAGCAATTGGGTTAGGCAGTGCTGTGGTGTTGTGTATAAAATCGCATGACTTCTCAAATACCCGGTCATATACAGTATGAGGGTGGAGCAATCATTTTGAGAAGAAAAGAAAAATCAAATGTTTTGACCATGAATCTTCGTCGAAGGATCACACCCAAACTGTTTTTTTTTCTCCTGTTGTTCATTTAATAAATTATTTTACTGAGTGCAGACCTCCTTTGGTACTTATAACTAATTTTAAACAAAATAGTTCTGTGTTTTGAACAACTTATAAAATATGTGTATGTACAAATATGTAATCTCTGTTTAATGGAGAGAAGATTTTTTTTCTACACATTGTTAAACGGATTTCTTTTATCTTTGCCATGATGACAGTACATCATATTCCACTAGATATTTTTCAAGATGCTAGTATTCAGCTTAAAGTGCAATTTGAAGACCTATGTTAATTAGGCAGGTTAGTGTAATTGGGCAAATCATTGTACACTACCTAAAAAAAAAGTCTTGTTGTTGATCCCAGTTGCAAGAGCAACAAATAATAACTTGACTTCTAGTTGATCATTTGGAAAAGTGGCAGAAGGTAGATTTTTTCAATGAATCATCTGTTGAACTGCTACCCAATCATTGCAAATACTGCAGAAGACCTATTGGAACCCACATGGACCCAAGATTCTCACATAAATCAGTCAAGTTTGGTGAAGGAAAAATCAAGTATTATGGTTATATTCAGTATGGGGGTGTGCGAGAGATCTGCAGAGTGGATGGCAACATCAACAGCCTGAGGTATCATTACATTACAAACCACAGGGAGGGGGCAAATTCTTCAGCAGGACAGCTCTCCTTCGCGAGCCTCCACATCAAAGAAAGCAAAAAAGGTCAAGGTGCTCCAGGATTGGCCAACCCAGTCACCTGAACATTATAGAGCATGTCTGATTAATCCAAAGACTCTTGATGAACTTTAGGAGTCCTGCAAGAACGCTTTCTTTGCCATTCCAGATGACTTTATTAAGTTATTTGAGTCATTGCAGAGATATATGGATGCAGTTATCCAAGCTCATCGGAGTCATATAAAATATTAATTATTTTTCCACCATGACTTTATATTCTATACTGTACATTATTTTTGTTAAGTGACAAGACTTTTGTCTAAGCAAAGTCAGACCTTAGTGTCTTAATTAAATCATTCAAAATCAAGGCATGATCAAATTTTATTTTAGTAAAATAAGCGTAATCTAGAGGTCTTTGCCTTTCATATAGCCACTTCTGATACCAAATGATCAACTAGAAGTCAAGTTATTATTTGTTGTTCCTAAAACTTGGATTGACGACAAGACTTTTGTGAGGTAGTGTATAACATAGGAACTACTTAGAAAATTTCCTTGATCTGTTAAAACACAATAACTTCAACTTTATATATATATATATTTGAATTAACTAATGTTTCACTTTAGAAAATGTAGTTTTGAATGTATTGTAAGGCACGTTATTAAAAATGGATTTAAAAAATGGATTATAAGGCATGTTTTGTGTTAGGAAAAACAACAATTATTGACAGGGTTTTAGTGTTTGGTTGGTGTTTAGTAAGATTTTTAAAGGGCTATGTGGTTTTAGACAAGTTTAACTGCAGTTCGTATTCTTGTAAAGTTGTTGAATTGAGTTGTTGAAATTTGAAGTTTATTCAAAGGTTGTTGCTTATTCAAATTTGCAGGATTCTATATTTTAAATATAGTAATTAAATAATATTTTATATTATATAATATAATATTTTATATTTTAAATAGGCCACGGCTTATGTTTTGTCTTTGTTATGTGTTGTTTGTTGTTAGGTAAAATTAAGTAATTCTGACCCATTTAACTCTATAACATTCCATTATTATGTGTTATTTTCTGATTGTATTTTTATTTCTGGTATAATTTTAACCTTTCCTAGTTAACGTAATTAGCCTAGTTTGCTTTAAATCTAAATAGCACTTCAATTGCAAAATAACTAGTAGAACATTGTGGACTGTCACATTGGCTAAGAAAATGGCAGTTATAAAGTAGTAATTAATAAAAATATTATGTTTAGAAATGTGTTGAAAAATCTTGCTTGGGAAGAAAAGCGCTTTTCTTGGGAAGAAAAGCGCTCTCAGCGCTTGGGAAATATTTGAAAAAATAACCTAATAATTTGTATGTCAATTACAAAAAAATGTATGTCAAAAATGTTTTATGTTTCAATAGGATGAACACCGGGCTCCAGAAACTCAAGGAGGCCTCTGAATCAGTTGCTGCTCTCAGCAAAGAGCTGGAAGTGAAGGAGAAAGAGCTTCAGATAGCCAATGCGAAGGCTGATATGGTAAATAAGCATGCAGAATGCAATCACTGTATGTGTTTGATAATTATTGCATATCTCATAAAATTATTTGCATTTCTGACTATTTTGAAGTGGCATGTACCATTTATTAAAAGGGAAAGGGCAAAAGAACTCTCTCTATGCCCAGGTCAGTTAAGGCTCCTATATGTGTCTCCCCTGTTCACTTCCCTCTGTATATGATTGATTCTGTCATCATCTCAAAAATGAAATTCTTTACTGTAAAGGAACAAGAGTGCAACAGCTTATTACTTAGATATTGATAGGTTTGAGTCCTGGGGGAAAATGACAAAGAAGAAATTTGCCCATAGAATAAATAATGTACTACATGCCTGTAGTTATAACCTGTAGTGCATGCTTGATATATAGTAACCTCAACTTTATTTAATAAAAGGTATTATTATTGCTTGTTTATTTCATTTTTACACTTTACAATGTATATTATGGCAATTTTCTTAACAGTTATTAATCATTTCTGAAATGAATTCTCATTCTCTAGATGCTCAATAAAACATGACTCTCAACATGGTTTTCTATTTGCAAAAATAGTTTCTAGCTTAGTGTTTCTTCTTCTGAAGTTCAATCAGATTTGCATCACTGTAGCTTGCTGTGCAGTAACTTGTCAGAAGTGATGCAATCACAGATTTCTCACCCTATAAAAAACACCAATGCTAATTAAACTGCACTCCACTCAAATTATAAGAGCTCTCTCATTAGACAGGCTCAGAAAATAGATCTCGGTGCTGAGTTGCACTACATTTGCGTGTACACAGAAGCATTTTCATGAAGCGGAAACCACCCTTGATTTGAAAATCCACGTTGTTTTCATGAAGTATAAGACAGTTTAGCTACAGATCACAACTGATACCTGATTGGGACAAACACTTCCTCTTAACCTCACAATATGCAGAAGTTAAGGCAGTTTATAGTTTCATTCCTGAATTTGGACTCAAGAATAAATATTATGAGATTATTTTACTAACAAATGTAGAGTGAAAGTAAGAAAACATAGTTTTTTTCCACCATTTTTCAATGAGAGGGAAATGCTTAAGATGCATTTTAGGGCATTGTATGTATTCATATTCTACGTTCATCTTCGTGCCTGTACGCAGAATATATTTTTAACAAACTGTTAACTTGTTTTATGCTGCGTCAAGCTTTTTGGTATATTCTCTTGGTGTTTTGTGAGCGAAAACAAATATTGTTGAGATAGAACCATAGACAGTTTCTTAGGGCAAAGCAAAAACTTTGTGAGAGAATGCTAAAGATTTTATTTTACTTTCTACATTCCCATATTTTTTTTCACCACCAAGTCACTGTAGGGCAGGGGTCTCAAACTGAAATTGGCGGGGGGCCAAATCAGTGACTGACAATTCATAGGAGGACCGTTTTAGCATTCAAGCACATGAAAAAAGTCAAAACCTAATGTAATCGATGCACTCAGACATTCTTTCAGACATTCTTTTTATTTTTTTGTTGAAGACATTGAAGGGGTAGTTTAAATTGCTATGAAAATACTACAATTTAATAATAGGCATAATAATAATTATTATTATGTCCCAATCAAATGTTGCTTAACCAAAATCTTAACAGATAGCATAAGACAGCAGAATGCAGTTTATTGACTTTACTGGCAATTGTCCTTTTCATTATCTTCCTTTTTTGTAAAACTAGCACAAAGAGGGCACAAGTATGTATGTATTCACATTTACTTTAACATGTTTAATTTAGCCAGCAGTAAAAAAAAAAAACTTTTTTATACAATTTGTAATATGCATATTAGAAAAAAATCTATTAATGAGACCATTTGAATCGAATATTAGCAAAATATCATATTTACACCACCAGCATAACGTGTAAGCCATGAAGATGTGTTTGTACAACAAAATAAAGGTGGCATAAAACGAATTATAATTAAATGACCCTTAAATATTTACAAAAAAACAGAAAGCTTTACTGAAAATAGAGCACTTACGGACATTTATTTCAACGTTTAAATCAGCCCCAGAAATTATCTGCATATGCTTACTATCGACCGAAACCATAAGAAACCTGATTATATAGTAAAGTATCTTAAATGTCCAGTAGGTGGGTCAAAACCACAAGTGTAAATGCAGCTGCACAACAATGATAGTAATTCAAAAATGTATGTTTTGTTGGGCCAAATCTCGTTATATTTTTGACGTCAGTTGCAAGTCAGAGGGAGGAGAAGGGAAGGCCGCAAATGGCCCATGGGCCGGCACTTTGGGGCATCATATGACACAATGTAAAATTATTTTAAATTATCCTCCAGTTTTTCTGTGTGTGTGTGTGTGTGTGTGTGTGTGTGTGTGGTACTATTACTGTATGTCATGTAATGTGATTGAACATCCTTTACCACTCTATACTCGTCACACTATTGCCATAAAAAATTAAAATAAAAAAACACAAATCTCTCATTGAAGGCAACTGAAAAATATGTAGCTGATTCGAATGTAATCATTCCATTGAATTGGAGTTATCAGTGGTTATCAGCTTATAGATATGGGCCAGTAGGGGCCTTCTGCGCCTACTAGTAGGCAGAATGCTGTTATCATCCATCCATATGGTTAATCAGCTATAGATCACATACAGCTGCGGCCAGAAGTTAACAAGAATTATTTATATTATTTATCAAGTTTCCCCATTAATTGTATTTTATTCATGTCTACCCCTACCCCAACCCTAAACCCAACCGTCACAGTAATGTAAAAACAGTCTGGAGACTTCTCTTTTAGTAGCTGATTAACCACGTGGATAGATGATAACAGCCTTCTGAGCCTACTAGTAGGACCAGAAGGCCCCTACTGGTCCATATCTATCAACTGATAACGCCCATTCGATCAAGTCATTCGAAGCGGGTGAAATATGCCTCTGAAAAAACTCTCTTCAAGGGCCTGTACCATGAAGCTGGATTAGCTAGTTAGCCAGCTAAGTTTTAGTTTAGTTTGCACCAATAATTTTAGATAACTATTTTAGGTATTTTAGGTAACATGATGGATGGCAGCTCGACTTTAATTATTCTTTGTTGCCATGGCATTATGAAGCAGCTGAGCTAAGCTACCTTTGTAGTACCTAAAACCCAGAATTGGTGCAAACTAAACTGAAACTTAACTGGCTAACCAGCTAATTTGGCTTCATGGTACCGTCACAGTAATGTAAAAACAGTCTGGAGACTTCTCTTTTAGTAGCTGATTAACCACGTGGATAGATGATAACAGCCTTCTGAGCCTACCAGTAGGACCAGAAGGCCCCTACTGGTCCATATCTATCAGCTGATAACGCCCATTCGATCAAGTCATTCGAAGCGGGTGAAATATG
>CAIGQZ010002445.1:11415933-11426814 GCA_903798205.1 Danio tinwini
GCTGATAACGCCCATTCGATCAAGTCATTCGAAGCGGGTGAAATATGTCTCTGAAAAAACTCTCTTCAAGGGCCTGTACCATGAAGCTGGATTAGCTAGTTAGCCAGCTATGTTTTAGTTTAGTTTGCACCAATAATTTTAATTTTAATAATTTTAGGTAACATGATGGATGGCAGCTCGACTTTAATTATTCTTTGTTGCCATGGCATTATGAAGCAGCTGAGCTAAGCTACCTTTGTAGTACCTAAAACCCATAATTGGTGCAAACTAAACTGAAACTTAACTGGCTAACCAGCTAATCTGGCTTCATGGTACAGGCCCCTGATAGAGTATTTAAGTGATTTGTACACTCAAAAAATGACGTTTGCCGTGTGCTCAAACTACTTATTTAAAATGAACTGAAACAACACAATTCTTGAGGTTTTTTTGGGGGACAACGTAATTATTTTATGTTCAATCCACTTAAATTTGTAAAAACTAAAAAGTAACCTTCATGTTGTCTCAAAACAAATTGATTGTGTGGAATCTTTTTTTTTTTTTACTGTGTAACACTTAATCGAAATTTCACAAGTGGACATTACAATGAAACTTATAGATGTTCACTTAAACTCTACATCTGCAAGTTTGTGTTAGTTTACTGTTTATTAAGACCCCTATTAGCAACTACCAATGTGGTGGCTATTCTTAATGGGGTCCAACAAATAGAAATAATTTACATTAAATTATAGTCAAAATCATTACCAAGTGAAGTCAAATGTATTTCTATAGCACATTTAAAAACAACAGAGCTGCACCAAAGAGCTTTACAAAAAAGAAACAATACATAAAATCAATAAAAGCATGCATCATATAAGAAAAAAGGATAAAAATATGCAACAGTACATCTGATCTCAATCAAACGCCAGCAAAAACAAACACGATTTGAGAGCAGTTTTAAAACTGGCCAGCGAAGGAGCAAATCTCACAATTAAAGGTAAACTATTCCAAAGTTTGGAAGCTGCAATTGAAAAAGGTCGATCACCCTCAGATTTACAATGACAAGGTGAGACTGTAAAAAGATGCTGATTACTACACCCAAGTAATCTTTGAGATCAGTATGTCACTAATGTATTTAGCACAAGTCTAGATAATGCCTAGTAAACAATTACAGCTATTTTGAAATCAATCCTGAACTATACAGGAAGCCAATGTAAAGACGCTAAAATTTGGGAAATGTGGTTGCTCTTTTTTTGCTCCAGTAAGAAGCCTTGCTGCAGCATTTCGAACAATTTGTAGGTGATAAAATGGCTTTTAAGGCAAGTCACAATAAAGGGAATTACAGAAATCTAGCCAAGATGTTATAAAAGCATGGATTAGAGTCTGCAAATCTTTGTGAGGCAGAAATTGTTTCAATTTAGGGAAAGATCTGAGGTGGAAGAAACTACTCTTTACTCCTGTGCTAATGTGCGTCTCAAAATGAATCAAATGGTAAACATATGGTTGGCTAGAAACCCAAAAAACTAATGAAATCTCAAAATTTAACTTTTGTTTTCATTTTAGTTGCAAAAAAAATCATTTTTTATCTCCTCAAAGCACACAGAGCATATTCACTGAACCACTTCTATCAGTTTTAAATGGAAGAAATAATTGTGAATCCTCCACATAACAGTGGATCTTATATTTCCAATATGATACCCAGTGGAATAATAAGCTTTGTCGCAAATGGCACACTATACAGTACACTTTGCCCTTATGCACTTACACCCTCAACAGCATAGTTTATGATTTTAGTCTCATCACAAATGGAGCACTAATGTTTCTTTACTAACCGCAAGTTCAAACCGTTTCCCAGATGACGATTAATGGTTGGCAAATTAGTGAAACAAATGACCAAACTATCAAATAATACCTGCCATGAGTAAAAACTGCATTCACCATCAGGAGGCAGCAAAATCACTCTTATAAAATAATTTTTCTTTCACAATACATAATAAATAATCAAACGTCAGTGCCCGATAGCTCCGGCCTTTCCGTTACTTGAGCAAAGCTGCGGCTGTTGAGTGTGTGAAGTATTCAAGTATTTAAAGTGCACTTAGTCTTTTTAAAATAAAAATATATTCCAGTGTAAATGTATTACTTGCACTATTTTTACTACAAAATGACATAGAATAGTGCATAAGTATGCAATTTGGGAGACACCTAAATAGAGAGAAAAGAGAAGAGGACCTTAAATGGACCCTTGAGCACACCACATGACAAGGAAGCCAACGAAGACATTTTGCCCAAAACCAAATAAAAAGATTTACACTAAACCACAACACTAGACATCAATATCACAACCAAATAAAGGCCAATTTATATTAAACTATAGCATTAGAAACCAAAGCAATTAAACATTATTTTGTTAGTCTGACCTTAATCCAAGTGCAATGCTTTCCTATCAAAATCCAGTCAACAACTCATACATAAAACCAGGTCTTATTTTCTTTTTGATTATTGGTCAACAGTGTTAGGTAAGTTACTTTAAAAAGTAATAGATTACAAGGTACTGATTACTACTGGAAAATTGTAATTTGATTACATTACTAATTACTTCATGTAAAAAGTAATCGATTACTAATTACTTTACTTTGAAGTTACTTTTAAAACATGTAAAAATACCAAAAAATCAGCAGCTCTTTCAATAATTTATTGTTCAATGAAAAACATCACAATGGGTTTAACACAGCAGCTTGACAAATTCAAAAGATTTAAAGAGAGTTTATCTAAAATTTTAAATTCTCTCATCATTTACTCAATCTTCACTTGTTCCAAACTTGTTTGTCTTTTTTTCTTTGTTGTTGTTCTTTTGAACACAAAAGAAGACATTTTGAAGAAAACTGGATACTTGTAATCAATGACATTTATAGTAGAAAAAACACTTACTGAATAGCCTACTATTTCTGAAGTTGTGGAGACAAACTGTAAACCCTCAAATGTTGAATACGTGAAATCTGGAATACATAAAATTGTCACGCTGCTTGCATGCTATTTAACCACCATTACTTCCTCGATTGGAAATAACGAACTTGTTTGCACAAAAGACGCGATATGTGAAAGGCCCCATAAGCAGCTACGCTTCTTTTTTCAGAAGTTACCTTCACTCCTGATCCTGCATAAAAATCCAATTTAGCCTATTTAGGCTGAGTTGGGCAGCTGGTGTCCTCCTTGGCTAACCAGAATGCTTTCTGTTCAAGTGCTTGAATTTATTTAATTCAATTCAGCTTTTTTTATATAGTGCTTTTACAGTGTAGCTTTACATAGAAGATTATAGTAAATTGAAACACTGTCTGTTCAGTTTTCAATGTTGAAGTTCAGTTCAGTTCATTTCAGTGTGGTTTAATATTCACTGCTGAGATTTCAAACATTGAAGAGCAAATCCATCGATGTGCAGCTCCACAGGTCCTGAACCATGCAAGCCAGTGGCGATAGCGCGAGCAAAAAACTTCCAATTGGCGAAAGTGAAGAATTAAAAAACCTCAAGAGAAACCAGGCTCAGTTGAGCACGACCATTTCTCCTATGGCCAAACGTTTTGTGCAGAGCTGCAGTCTAGGCGCCGGACGCTGGAGAGCGCTGGACGTCCATCGTGGAGAAGTGGCAGGTGGGGAGAGGTCACCGGCTGGTGTACAGGCTGGCCCTTCAGGATCAATGCGAAGACTCGTCTGTCACTTGGGTCTTACAGGAATCAGTCTCATACTCTCCACTCCTCCATAACCACCACAGCAGCTGCTCAGGATATGGCCTGGTCCAGGATTATGGAAACCTCGAGAATAATTAAAAAAAGACTAACATAAGCGCAGATGCTGTTCAAAATATAATGTCTTTAGGGAAGTGTTCCCGGCTCTGGTTGCCCTAAATAATGCAGACTAACAATGCTTCAGAGATTTGGATTTATATTTATGCTAATGCAAAGAGATGCGTCTTTAATCTAGTTTTAAACTGACAGAGTCTGCTTCCCGAACATTACTGCGTTCCTCAAAAATGTAATTAGAATACAGTAACGTGTTACTGTGGGACGCATTACACCCAACTCTGTTTGTCAATAATCTCTTACACATTACAATACTGAAGTAAAAAATATGTAACACTAACATTTTAGTTTAAGTAATGAATCACACTATTAACTACTGACTTATTACCTGCCTAGAAGTAAGATGTGAACTTATTTGTTTATTAGTACTTTAAAAGCACAATCATATTTACATTTCTAATCCTACCCAATACCTTAATCCAACTACTACCTTACTAACTATTAATAAGCAGCAAATAAGTAGTTTAGGGCTGCACGGTGGCGCAGTGGGTAGCACGTTCACCTCACAGCAAGAAGGTCGCTGGTTCGAGCCTTGGCTGTATCAGTTGGTGTTTCTGTGTGGAGTTTACGTGTTCTCGTGGGTTTCCTCCGGGTGCTCTCGTTTCCCCCACAAGTCCAAAGACATGCGGTATAGGTGAATTGGGTAGGCTAAATTGTCCATAGTGTATGTGTGTGAATGGGTGTGTACATTTTTTAAATGCCGGTCAGTTTTTTTTTTTTTTGCATGCAGCTTTTATCTCTTGCAAGATGTGAATATTATAATGATCATAATAATAGTAGTATTAATAATAATAATAATAATAATAATATTATTATTAATAATAATAATATTAAATGTTAAGCATTTGGCCCAATCGGTGACGGTCGTCTGGTTTCGAGAGGGGCGACCCAGTCAGAGGTTATGCGGACGTAATCAAAATCTGGCAAGAATGTCAAACAAACAGTAAGTTCAACACAAGTTAATTGTCAGAGGTGGACCATTAAAAAGAAGAAAAGCAGTGTCCAAGAAAGCAAAAAAGCGCTCTAAAATCAGACGCTGCCAAATTAACTGAAATATTGTGAAATGTTGTCTATAATAGTGAATGTGCATGTCCGTGGGTGGTGCTGTGTCAGTGTGGTAATGTGGGCTGGTGTGCCTACAGTGCCAGGGCTAATTTTTTGTCCCAGTCCGCCCTTGGGTATGTATGGAAGTTTCCCAGTGATAGGTTGCAGCTGGAAAGGCATCCACTGTGTAAAACATATGCTGGATAAGTTGGCGGTTCATTCCGCTGTGGTGACCCCAGATTAATAAAGGGACTAAGCCGAAAAGAAAATTAATGAATGAATAAGTAGTTTATTAAGCAAAAAATATAAACAGTTAATGATTTGTTAACTGCACCCTAAAATGAAGTGATTGTAACTTGCTCTGTTTCATTACATCCTATAATGTAAAACTGTTTGTATAGTATTGCACTCCATTTTTTTTCTTATAAAAGTATCAAAAATATATTCCATTCTGTTTTGTTCTTAATAAAATTCACCATGCTGCGCAGAGCAATCAAGTATCCACTAGATAAGAGACTTGTCTTCTAGTCACAGGCTAAGCAAAGATCAATACTGAGCTCTGAAGCATTAGGAGGATAAATTAATAACCTCAGACTCTGTATTACACCGTGACGTGCTGCTGAAATGACAACACTGATATTAGCATTTTCGTTTCTTTTCTCATTTTTGTTTCAGGTGCTGAAGGAGGTGACCGTCAAGGCTCAAGCTGCCGAAAAGGTCAAAGTGGAAGTGCAAAAGGTCAAAGACAAAGCGCAGGCTATAGTTGACAGCATTTCTGCGGACAAGGCCATTGCCGAAGAGAAACTAGAGGCAGCCAGACCTGCTTTAGAAGAGGCTGAGGCAGCACTGCAGGTCAGGAACAATAGGAACCCATTACACGACTCATATTACTTGAGTAGTAATTATAGTAGTAATTACTGTATAACTACAGTAATTATATTTAAAGTTCCTACTAGAAGGAAAATCTTTTTTTTCTTAATTTAAATGCATTGTGCGTCAGAGCAGAAGACACTATTTTCAATAACAATTGCAGTCATGTTATGTTGAGAGAGAAGGCATCTGATTTTTTTGTACAACCTGTGCACACACTGTTACACATTTTATTTTATTTTAGCGGTAACTTACTGGCAGCACTGTTGCCAGCAATTTACCACAACTGCCCTTTTATAGTAACTCACCTGTAAATGTGTTTTACAGTAGCAGGGTGCTACGGCTATTTCATTTTACAGTAAAATAGCCTTATACTGCAACTTTCCTTTTATGTTAAAATGCCCTTTACCACATTTTAATTTTACAAGATGACAATCTTTACAGCACTTTTACTTTTAAATTGCATGCACAGAAGCTGTGTGTAGAATAGCATCTCTTTGTCACCATAGAGCGCGTCTGACAGTCACACACAGTTAGTGTGTGACTGTCACTCAATTGACTCATTCAAAGGTTGCATAGGAAGGGTGATGATGGTTTTTAATGGAAAGGCTGGTAAAATTGCTGTTTTTATATTTCAAGAGTTCACACTTAGCTGATAACTAATTATTAAGCTAGTTTGCATGCTGTCCTGGGAGGGAGCCCTGAGCTCATAAGATGCTCGAGCCCTGGGCTCTCTACCATTGCAAGGCGAGAGGGGAAAATATTGAGAACTCCCATTTCATAGTGGCTGAAGAGTGGATAGTAATTGCTCTTTAAAAAAGAGATAAGTACTTGGTAGGAGCATGTCTATGGTGTTAATTTAAATTAGTCAATAAACTTAAGTTGCATGTTTTGGAACGGTGGAAGGAAACCGGGGGACCCGGAGGAAACCCACGTGAGCAAGGGGAGAACGTGTAAACTCTGCACAGAAACAACGGCTGGCTTGGTAAAGACTAGAACCAGAGATGTTCTTGCTGTGAGGCAACAGTGCTAAGCACTGGGCCACCGTGCCACCCATCTAGGAAGGAGGAGGAGTAGGGGTGGAAGGGGGGATTCTTCAAACGAAGATAGCTGTGATATGTGTCCTAGGGTATTTATAGTAACTTAGGAGTCGTCTGATTGATGCATTGTAAATTAGATAATGCAATCATAAGCATAAGCATGTGATCCTCTCGAAATTAGTTTATAAATAAACTACTTATTTCAAAGTGTTTTCAAACCAAAACAAAAGCATAATTCTTTTGAACAGCTCTTGTAGAATATATTGGGTAAAATGGCTGAGTTTACGGGTATGACCAGCCTGATCTCACAAGGAAACTTAACTATTTTATGTTTTGCCAATTTAGTGACTATTCATTCATTCATTTTCCTTCGACTTATGGCTTGCTTATACTTCT
This sequence comes from Danio tinwini, assembly GCA_903798205.1. Taxonomy (NCBI): domain Eukaryota; kingdom Metazoa; phylum Chordata; class Actinopteri; order Cypriniformes; family Danionidae; genus Danio; species Danio tinwini. The sequence goes on from CAIGQZ010002445.1 coordinate 11,423,114, forward strand.
GCGTCGAGTGATTGGCGTGACCCACGGCACCTGCCTTGCGCATGGCCGTGCATTTATACTTCTGCGTGCTGTTTGTGTTCCTCTGCAATAACACTTCTGAAATGCTAGCTGGCATTAGGTTATTATTTTCCTCTGTGTCGAGATTCTTCACGGGTATTTTGTTTGTTTCTGAACACTACAAGTAGCACAAACTCGCTCATTCAGAGGTGGGAACCAGCAGACTTGCAAAACAACTTTTATCATAAGGTAAACACAAAATAAGTTTCCATATGAAGCTCCTCCACAAGACTCGACACTTGTAAACACTTGCTCCAACGGATTCACACGGCTTTCACCCCCGCCCACACTTGTCAGCAATACCAATCCGACTAATCACAGAGCTTGTGCTACGCGTCGTTGCGACATGTGGTTAACCTTTTTTAGAAGTCAGTGTTGTCGACGGCAAGGGGTATGCGACCGTGCGAAGGCTGCGCCAGACCATATGATTGCGCTTGACGCAGAAGTATAAATCAGCCATTAGTCCTTTTATTTATCAGGTGTCGCCACAGCGGAATGAACCGCCAACTTATCCAGCCTATGTTTTACGCAGCGGATGCCCTTCCAGCTGCAACACATCACTGGGAAACACCCATACACTCTCATTCACATACACTATGGACAATTTAGCTTACCTAATTCATCTATAGCACATGTCTTTGCACTGTGGGGGAAACCGGAGCACCTGGAGGAAACCCACGCAAATATGGGGAGAACATACAAACTCCACACAGAAATGCCAACTGACCTAGCTGAGGCTGGAACCAGTGACCTTCTTGCTGTGAGGCGACAGTGCTACCCAGTGTCACCATGATGCCCCGACATAATTTTGAAAATTATTATTGTTATTATATCCATTTTAAATGTTTACAAAAGTAATTTTCATTCATCAAACTAATTTAAATACATTTCATGATACAATATGTTAATTAATATTTGTTTTCATTAACAGTCTCATTTTTGCTACTAGAGTAGCAGTACTTAACTCTGATTACAGTAGAATACCGCAAATTCCTTATATGCAGTAAATTACTGTAAAGGTTTTAAAATTACCCACAATCCAGTGCATGTTACAGTAGTACACTGTAAAGAATGCATGTGGTAATTTACTGGCTGTTTTTGCAGTAAATAACTGTAAAATTGCTGCAAAGTCTAATAGTGCCGCTTGACCAAAATATTATGTATGCAATAGTTTCATATTCATTCTTTCATTTTCTTTTCGGCTTAATCCCTTTATTAATCTGCAGTCAATACAGCAGAATGAACCGCCAACTTATCCAGCATTTGTTTTACTCAGTGGATGCCATTCCAGCTGCAACCCATCACTGGGAAAAGTTTTATATTAGTTTATATTGTTTACATGGTGTATGGTGCATTCTCACTTACTCACTCGTTCTCTCTCTTTCTCTCTGGTTAACTTGCTTAAATGCATTTTTAATGTCATGTAACTTTTGCTACATGGCAATATATAACCTTTTTTTTGTCCTTGTATATGACATTTAAGGTTTCGGACTTATGCAGAACTCGAAAGGATATGAAAGGATTAAAGTTGGCATTATTTGCTACAGTTTGTAATGACATGCGACTCGCATTAACAGGTGAAAATCTGATCTATCTGCTTACACTGCAGACACAAGGGCACATATTCAATTCATTTCAGTTACATTTCCACATATAAAACAAGGCCTGATTCTGATCAGAGTAAATCAGAATTCATGTGCTTTTTTCGCATATCTGATCTGTGACATGATGGGACAAAAATTTAAATAGTGTCACTTGACACATGAATGCAGCCTAAAAGCCACAGTTCATCCATTGCATTCCATCTTCTGAGACGCAAGCAATTTATTATACAAGAAAAGGTCCATGATTTTGTTCTCTTTGACTCATTGGATGAAATCAGTGCTATATTGACTAATTATTTATGCAATTTTAATTTTAAATCACATATTTGTATGGAAATGTAGCTAGACAATATCAACCCAATGTGTAATACCCTAAAATGCACATAAAAATAGGTGAATGGAAACTTAGCAAATAAGAGGAGTGTGATATTCATGGGGCATTACGATGCCTGCGGTTTTGGTGTAATTGCACGCTGCCTGTGAGGGTATAAAAATAGACAGCGTGATGGCAGGGTTGCTGTAGGTGCTCTCGTAGCGAGCAGCCGCCTCTAACCATCCCCACTTCAACATACAACCACCCAAATCATACCTGTCAACATTGGAATGTTAACCAAACCCCCAGCCCCCCTCCCCCCACCCTCAGGTATTCAGACCAGTTTAAGGCAGTACTCACACTATGTACAGTTGCCTTGAAGCAGGCCAAAGCACGCTTGTCCCCCCTCCCGTCTCCTCCGACGGCCCGCACTCACATTACATTCGGGCCTGGGTGTGCTTACATCATCAATGATGCGCTGCTCAGTAAGAGCTCTCGCTCAGCACAGTGGAGATTTCTTTAGTAATATCGTTTAAGTCGTTTGATATGCGGTGACACGCAGTCTAATATTTCGCCGAACAGATCAGCCACTTTTGACGCTCATAAACAATTATAAAGTCCTTGTGCTGCAGGAATTAGAAAGTTTGCTGAAGGCGCAGTTGACGTGCAGTGAGGGATTTGTGTCTTTAATAATCTAGGAACGTTTGCGTTCATTAAACAGTACGAATGATTAATTAATCCATTTGAAATAGTCCCTTAAAAGTCACGTCTCGCTTTCAGTTTCGAGCTTAGGCATGCTTGCACTCACACTGTAAGCGTACCGCGCCTGAGCCCAAGTGAACCGCGCTCAGGCCCACCTCTTCCAACCGGGCAAGGGCCGCCCAAGTGAACCGTGCCTGAGCCCAATTCAGAGCACTCACACTTATTAAACGATCCGGGAAACGGGCCTGGGCACAGTTCGGATAGCATAGTGTGAGTAAGCCCTAATTGTAAATAAACATAGTTGAAACAGGTATAAACAATAGTACACACACTGTAGCATATATTGGAAACAAGTTGCAAAAACAATTTTAGTTTAGCAAGTTTAACAAGTCTAGCCTATTAAAATTGCAGGCCTGATATGCAAAATTACATCAAGTTATTAAATCTAACTCACTTTTTCTTTACTGTATAATATACATATACATTTCGAATTACAGTTACTGTAGTTATTTAGTGATGCAGCACGGTGGCGCAGTGGCAAGCACTGTCGCCTCACAGCAAGAAGGTCGCTGGGAGTTTGCATGTTCTCCTCATGTTTGTGTGGGTTTTCTCTGGGTGCTCCGGTTTCCCCCACAGTCCAAAGACATGTGCTATAGTTGAATTGGGTAAGCTAAAATTGCCCGTAGTGTATTTGTGTATGCAGTGATTTAGGCATGGGCAATATGGGCGATCGCCCAGGGCAGCATCTTGTTACTACTCTTCACTTTCATCCGCGACACCACTCCCGACTGCCCCACTCTTCATTTGAGGGCGGAATGAGCACCGTGAGGCCGGCATGGTCGTTATTTGCCGGTTAGCCAGTTAGAGCGCCAATTAGGCTTGCACCGCTCCTGTGTGTATGTCCTGATCCTCCAGGTTGGGGGTTGAGCGTAGAGCTAATGACCCATGCTAAATATCAACTTCGACATAAACGGCCCTGTAAGTAAGTAAGTAAGTAAGTAAGTAAGTAAGTAAGTAAGTAAGTA